>JAAAKE020138548.1:0-13670 GCA_010014785.2 Anisolabis maritima
TACATGAATTGTATATCAAAATATGGATTATGTAAAAAATTATATATTTATAAATAAAAATATAAATTTAAAAATATTGACTCCAAAGGGCAGCTGAAAAAAATTAACTTTGGAGTGAGTTGAATAAACAAAAGATTAATTAAATTTTATTGGAGTAGTTCACTGCCAAAAAAGTCATTATAGGCTGGCGAAATTAGAAGTCGATTGCAAAAAAATTTTGATGAGAGAAAAATGTAATTTAAGAAAAAATATTAGTTTTTTTTTTAAAGTCTTTTCGGCATCATAGACTCGAAACGATAAATAATATATTCAGTACGATACTTGAAAGCCAGGCAAATTTATTTTACACTATTTGGTATCCATTGATTTAAATAAATATTCCTCGGACTGTCTGGGATCCGAACCCATACCCCTTGGCTTTTAATGTTATCAATAATGACAATGTCATTATCTTTAACCTCTCAGCCACGGGGAGGGGGCAATATTCAAGTTGAAAAAAATTTTGCAAAACAAAGTCTTTTTTTGTCCCTAGGAAGGAAGTAGAAGGAGTGTAAAAGTCAAACCTATACAATAACAATTTATTCTATTAAAAATTTTATTATTATTATTTAAAATTTTTTAACTGATTTAAAAAATTATCCATACGAAGGGGACTCTTCCTTTATTTAAACCGTTTTGTTTTTTGTTTTTGTACAAAGCGGGTAGATGTAATTTATAATAAAAAAAAATTAGAAAAATTTAGAAGTTTATTAGAGAAAACGTTTTATCAAAGAATTATTAATTTGCCAGATTAGTTTTTTAAATTTAAGTATATTTTTATACTGAATCAATAAAAAATAAAATAAAATGGTTATGACAGAAGAGAAAGAAGATTTTTTTGGCCGAGTTTACACTTTTTTCTTCGAAAAAACATTTAACACCAAGATCCTAATTTAAGAGGATAAGACAGGGCTGGCAACTTTTTCCAATAATTGAAAATGTTGGTCAATTAGGGAATTTTTTTATAGCTATATATATATATATAGAATTCCGGTGAAGTTATAAACAATGTTCTCTTTTTTCAACAATAAAAAGTCCATTAAAAATAAAAGTGTGAAAATAGAAAAAAAGGAAAAAATAAATATTGATTGAAAATAAAATATATCAAATCAAGAGTATATTATTATTTTGACATTAACAAGAAAAAATAGCACAAAGAAGTGCTCAAACCTCCTATCCTTCCGAGTTTAAAATTTGTAAAAAAAAATTAAAAAATTTTATTCATTGGAAAAAATTTTAGTTTGGATATTTTCAGTGAGATATGATACCCTTAGGTCACGCCAAAAAATTTTTTTTTAAATAAACATAATAAGCAGAAGGCGAAGGAATAAATGTGACGTCAGGTTAATCAAATTGCAAATTATAGATTTAATTTAACATCAGGCTGTCCTGAGAAATATCTGAGGATAAATTCAGTTTAAACCTTAGCATGTTTTTTTTTTCTTTTATTATTATCTCTCATTATTTATGCTAACGTATCATAAGGCCTGATGATTGTTAAATTAACTAAAGAAAAAAATCGACCTGCAAATTATTATCAAATTATCCTATGTCAGATTTATTTATTCCTTCGTCTTCATTGAATCAATACGTCAAATGGAGTCCTTCTTCATAGCTAAAAATTAGCAATTTAAGTTTATAAAATTTACAGTTTAATTAAAAATATGTGAAATAATTTTTATTGGGTTTTTTTTCTTTGTATTTATATTAAAAAATTGAACACAATTCATTACATCTTGGTCCAAAAGTTTCCTCTTAAGACGAAGATAAATTGTTCTCCGATCTGACTGTGGAAACCCCCTGAAGTTAGGCAACATACTGTTGTTTGGAAATATACAAATTAATTTTGATTAAATCTACAATTAAAATTTTTAATCTGTCCTACTTAATTAAAATAAAATCAAAATATGTGACTTATTTTTTTATTTATTTGAGTAATTTTAAATTAAAGGCTTTCATAGTTTTCTTTTAAGAAGAATGAAATTATGAATTTATCATTTAAAATGATATTTCCATAATGATAATGAAATAATCATGGTATAACATTGGTTGTTAACCAATTAGGCATTTCATCATTGGTTTACAGAGAATTAGAAAAAACTGGTCCACAGTATGTCAAAAATTTTATAGTGATTCTCTATGTAAAATTTGCGTTAATTTGAACTCTTTTTTTTTTTTCATTTCTTAATATATAATCATTTTAAAACTTTCTCTGCATCTAAGCTGATTTAAATAATTACATATTATAAATTATTATTATTAATTTTCAAGTTATAATTATGATTTTTCGCCCCTTTACATAATAAAGTAATTCAATCGTATAATTAAAATTTAATAAATAGCCTATTAGCTATATCCAAGTATAAATTTGTCTAAGTGATTGCTTGACTTCTCTTTTTAAGTTTAAAATATTATTTAATGGGTCAAAAAATCCATGATCATTAATCATCATCAATCTAATCTTTGCTAGGCAGGAGGGACTCTCTCAGCACCGGCGTGTACCCTACTCCTTGCGAAGAGTGCATCATTGAGAGGGAATCCCTTCCAAAGGACGGGGTGTCTCAGCAACTCCCTCTCCTCGTAGAGTTGTCTGAGGTCTATATTATTATGGGATCGAATGTTCCAATCCAGAGCATACTTGAGGATTTGTAAATATTTTCATTTAATGAAAAAATACAATATAGAAAGGCGACTCTCTACATGATTCTCCTCTCAAACGAAATAAATAGTAAAAATAAATACTGCTAAGTGTGTGACTAAAGTCAAAATAAATTTCCAATTTTTTTTTTTAGAAACCCATATAACAAATTATTTTTCCCGTAACAAATGCAACATTTTTACGTTTGATTTTACAAATTTAAATTTCTCAGAAAATATTTATAAAAAAAAAAAAAAAAAAGGTCCGACAATCAGTTACTTATTTCCTCTTATTTTTATAGTTTGATAATAAAACAAAAATAATTTTAATTGAAATGTTTCAAAATAAGGATAGAAGAAAGAATTGAATAGAGATAGTTTGAAGGTCAAGGGGAAACTGTTTAGGCTTATATATTAAGAAGGTAAGACCTTGAACATTCTATTGGCATGATCCGGATCAATCACTATAAAATTTAAATCACCATTATAATTGTTAGGTAATGATTAAACTTAACGGGTTATATAACTATCTATTGAGTGAAAGACAAAAAGGAAAAATTCAATAAAACTTTCAGGAAGGATATATAAAATTCTTAGGAATCTCACTCTCTGTCCAACTCTGGTTATAATTGTGTAATGAAATATCTATAGAAGAGACATTGTCAAGGTTTTAGCAGGATTTTTCTAAATTCGCGGGAAAAAAGGGCATAGGAAAATTTTATTATATATAAATAAGAAAAATTATAGATACTTATTATTCATTATATTGTGTTGCTAAAAGAAAAATAATATATATTTTCTTGGTCTTATTTGCCACCTTAATAATTGGTCTATCGTTAAGTGACGACTTGGAAATTTTTTTGAAGATAGATATTTTACTGAACCGATTATTGTCAATTAATCGAATAAAGTGAATTAAACTGTCTTTTTGATATGACGATTAAAATTTATTGGAAATAGAGGATCAAGATTTGTCGGAGGGTCAAGACAAATATGCATTGAGAATAATACGGATTAGGTTTTTCCCTTTTCATACGGCTGGATGTAAAAAAAAAAAAAAGGTTAAACGAAAATTTATGGAACTTTTCGAATAATGTGCTTTTCACAATTGACCGAGGATAAAGTTGAAATATGTTCATTTAAATTTTTGAAAATTAAGAACGGTGATATCCGTTATCCGTTCGAATTTATTTAAATTAATTGGTATCTAATATAATTTAAAATTACTAGAGGACTATTGATTTAACTTTAAATCGTGAAGAAAAAGCTTAAAATAAAAAATAAATCTAGTTAAATTATTCCAATACTTAAAGAAGAATTAGACATCAGAATTTTTTGTTCAGTGATGTCTAGGAGGCACTGTTATGAGGGTTGGTTGCCTTTTATATTTCAGGATTGAGCTAAACTAGTGCTGCTGACACTTCTATCGTAAAGTTTGACATTTGTGATGGTATACGTACTCAGAACGTATTGACATACGAGCGCTATTTGTGTAGTTTACAATAACTTAAAACAATTCAACTCGGCTTAAAACGGAATTAAATCGTGACCATTTTATTATTATATTATTATATTATTTTTTACAACTTTAGACGTGGATTAACCCAACAACAGGGCATCGATTAACTTAATTTTACTTTTGGCGATGAAGCATCATCAAGAACAAGAACTACTGTTTATCGATGCCGACTTCAATCGGCAAAATCAACAAAATAAAAAAACACAACAACTTTACAAAATAAATTTAAAATAATAACTTACAGAATATGCAAATTCAATGTATAAGACATTAAAATCGCAGATAGAATTGTTGTATATTACAATACAAAATTATATATAACATAAAGTGTATAGAGATAAAATAAAGCTCTTCAGCACTGATATGATGGTTTTCAGAATAAATAAAAATTATTTTTCTATTACAAGCAAATAAAATAAATTTGGCAATCAACGATCTTGATGAGACCCATAATATAATAAATACAAATATAAAGATATACAATAAATATAAATATAAAGAGCCGAAATCTTATTAAGTAAATTTTTACTTTTACCTCAAGAAAATTATATTTATATAAACATGTTATTATTTAGAAAGTTGGCATTGGTATCATTTGATGCAAATAAATTTTCATCGCACTGTCTGCTGTCCGAACCCACATCCTTTGAATTTTAAGATTATAAATACTGACAATGTTGATATCTTAACCTCTTGGCCACGGAGGGGGGGGAAAGGGAATAAATTGATATTCTATTTTGAAAACTATTTAAGTTTATTTTTCTGAGTTTCAAAGTAAAAATAAAACAAATATTGACTTTATAATTTTCCTAATTATTTTTCCTAATTAAAACCTGTAATTCAAATTGGCAATATCCAGGAGACAACTTATAAAGTGCGGTTGATTATTTTCTTAAGATATACTCAATTTTTTATTGTTGGGACAGTGAAGGAGTGAAAAGTAGCTATTGCTGAGCATTTACTGAAAGCAGAAGCGACTATTTTAAATGGGTGTAAATGGACTGGAGATCTGGTATGATTAATTTTGAATTAAACTGAATAAATATAATTTTCTTGGGGTCAAAGAAAAGATTTATTAAAGGTCTTTCTTTAAAAAAGAAGATTTCGGCTCTATATTTATATTTATTGTATATCTTTATATTTGTATTTATTGTATTATGGGTCTCATCAAGATCGTTGATTACCAAATTTATTTTATTTGCTTGTAATAGAAAATAATTTTTATTTATTCTGAAGACTTCGCCATATCTGTGCTGATGGACATTATTTTATCTAAATACACTTTATATATGTTATGTATAATTTTGTATTGAAATACACAACAACTCTATCTGCGATTTTAATGTCTTATACATTGAATCTGCATATACTCCCTAATGACTAATCTAATCTAATTAAACCCGAAACGTTTCATATTTTAGAAGTTTTATTGCGATAGAGGCTACCCTACTGGCTGACTTCCTCCCTTTTCAAATATCTCTGATCTGTGTACAGCACCCATCTCATTATGAAGGACCTCTTTTTGACCGCGACGACTGGGCATTGTTTTCGAGACACTAACGACGGTACTGCACTAATTTTAAACATTTTTCAAAAATTAAATTTCTACAATTTATTTTAAAATTTTTTATAAATAGAATGAAGAAATAAAATAAAATTTTGAGATTATCTTTTCGAATCTCAGAAAAATAACCAAAGTAATTTTAATTAAATTCATTCCGATATTAGAAAGGTAAAAGTAAAAATGTTATATTATAATTATGGAAGCGGTGTAAATTGGTTTCTATTTCCTTTAAAAAAAAAAAAAACACTTATTTAAAATGCTACCTTTTTGCATGAAATATTGATTATTATATATACGAAGGTGGCCTGAAAAGTTTCCGACCTAACAAAAATACAAGACATTTTTCTTCAAATTTATTTTTATTTTTCTACATAGTCTTCTTGTTCGGCGTCTTTCTCTGCAAAATAATTATTTACGAAGGTGGTGGGTTGGAAACTTTTCAGACCACCCTTGTATATATTATGCAAAAAATTATTTTCCTTTTTTAGTGTATTTTAAATACACGTGTTTTAAAAAAATTTATATAAATACTTTTTAGTCCTATTTATTTTTTTTTAATTACTCAAATATAAATTATTGAGACTACTAGAGGCGTTGCAATAACTGGAAATCCTGATTTATGAATTCTTATTTCCCTTTAAATATGATTTTTGTGTATGAGAGATAGAAACATTTTTTTCAAACAAAAGTTGCTGATAATGATGAAGAGAACAAAGTTATAAGTTAAAAATTTTTTATTTTTTAGATTTGAACTTCAAATGAACTACCATTTTAAATTGGTCGATTTTTGCTTCGTTTTACTATAAATTGTTGTCATTAGGACTCAGTTTATATTCAAAATTTCAGATCTCTAGTCTATCGGGAAATGATTTACAAATGGACTAATGTTGTTCAGACAGCCACGAAGACAGACAGACAAAGCAAGTCAAATAAAAGCGTTTAAAAAAGGCTAGTATATTTGTCTTTAAAATAAGAACAAAATTATTCTGACTTAGAGCAGAGGCAAGGGACAGTGGTTCACTTGCCATTTTAAACGTTCAAATTAATTTAAATAAATATGGACGCAATCTATATGGCCTCAGATGCCAACCTATATCTTGGACGTTTATCTTTATAGTCATTTATAAATTTAATTTTCATTTAAAATTATGGTTTTAATATGATTTACAATGAGTTATTCCTAATTCATAAATTACCTTAATGTCTATTGATATGGTTAGAATAAATATTAAAACTATTTGATAATTTATTGGATTTGGGGAAAATGAAATATGAAATATAAATATTAGATTTGATAAAATGAGCTATTTTCATTGACTGAATTTGTCTATTAAAAGAGGATATGTTAATATAACTATTAATAAAAGTTCAATTAATATTCAATTTATCGTTGGACATAAAATGAATTTATAAAATAATTCACTTTGGCAGTGAATTTCCATTGCTTATCAATTTTACGATAATCTTATTTTACACTATATTTTTTTTTTCGATAATTCACTTGTGGAAAATTAATAAACTTTGGATTTTAAGGTTAATTGAAGAGAGTGGTAATTGCCGGTGGGCTTGGATGGAGAGAAGAGAAACAGAAATCAATGTTAATAAGCGAGGCCAAGCACTGATAAACCTCGGAGAGGTGACCTCGGAGAAAAAAGAATATTGAACGTTGTAAGTTGACGAATTTTTCAAAATAATAAAATTGTAAGCTATATATATAGTAAAAAAGGTTTATGAAACCAAAATTGACTCTAAATGAAAATGAAAAAAAATCTAGTGTGAAAAAAGCACATCACACCTTTTTCTCTTACCTTAAGGTAAGAAAAATGTGTGATGTGGTGTCACACCAAATTTTTTTCGCCAGGCCCCCTAGGTAGCCGTTTTCTAATTCCTCTCTTAAAAGAAGAGCGGTTGCTCTGTTTACCCGAACAACGGGAAAAGACTACATCAGTAAAATGGGCCGGATAAGATTTAATACGTTTCAAATATCTAATTAGTAATTGATATATGAATTTTAATCAAAATCGTTAGAGCGAAAATCGAAAAAACTAAAAAAGTACATCAGTAAAGTGTTAGTACTCTTTGCCCGATTTTATTAAAAAAACTTCGAGGTACTAGCGACGAGTGTATCTAACTCAAATATAAATTTTCAGCCTATTTTTTCATTTTTGAGAAATCTTGTTTACAGTCACAGACACATAGACACGTCATTTTGCGGGATCCATTTTTTAAACTCAGAGCACCTTAAAACGTGTATTTCTGTTGAAATCTCGATATCAAACTTTTTGCGACCGCAATTCTTTCTCACTATATCTTTCATATCTAGGTAAGATAAAGTAAAAAAATGGACAAAAAATTTAATATTCTTCTCAAGAATAAATTAATTAAATATAATAAACGCAACAATCATTAGTATTTAAATTTTTTTAAATATAAATAAATATTAAACAAGATCAAACAAATATAATATAACAAGAAAATAAGGATAAGACAATATAAGTATACATGCATTAAAATTGGATGTTGATCAAAGCTGAAGGAAGATTGAAATTTGCGGCGTGGGTATGAGAGGAAGAGGGGAGAAAAATGGCATTACGTGCCAAAATGACGGTTCATTTTCGTTATTATTAACCTCATTTGCAAAATTGATATGCTATGTTTAAAATTCGCAACCAGTCATCTTGGGGAAATTACTTTTATTATTTTAATAAACTTTAGAGAAATTATTATTTTTTTTTTTTAATACAATTTATAAAAGTCTAATAAAAAATCTGGTATATAAATTATGTATTGAATATTTTATCTTTGATAGATTTTGAACGGGGTATCTGTTTGGGAATTTAATCTAAATAATCACCTCTCTCTTTTTTAATGACGCCTGTATCATTTTACTTTCTTTTTGCATATAATAGTTGCGAAAAAATATGAGCACTAAAAATTAACACCCTAAATTTTTTAAAATACGTTTCAAGTCCCAAAAAATACAAAAAAAAAATCTTAATCTGTGTATAAATTTGTGTATGTGTGTTTGAGACATGTGTGAGATTTTTAATTAGTTTATATGTCAGGAATTACTCAACGGAAAATGAAAAAGATACAAATTAGTTTAGTTTTAGGAGGGTCTGAGAAGACTGGAAGGAATCGTTCCGCAGATGGCAATAAATAAGGCCCCCAATATTTATTAAGAATTTCGAATTTCTCACCAATCAAATGGACCAAATCTAAAATTAAGATGTTTAGCTTTAGTTCAGGAGGTATGGTATGGTTAGAAAAGTGGAAAGTTTTGCATCTTCGTTGTCTAATTTTTTCATTTTTTTTTTCCTACTTTCTCTTACCTATATATGAAATATATACTGAGAAAGTATTGCGATCGCCAAAAAAATCGATGTCGAGATTTCAATCCTACAAAATAGTCTCGGGCTACTGGACTCCTAAAAGTCAGAAATTTCAAAAATAACTTTTTTAATAGAACTATCAGAATAAGTTTTGATATGAAAATGGTTCTTTTTTTTAATATTTTTCGGAATCTGAGACGACATCGTCTTTAAACAATTCTAATTATAAATTATTATTTTTTTAAAGTCTTTTTTTCGGTCATTTAAACTCTGTACTTATTTATTTAATTGGTAGCCAATATAATATAAACAAATTTTTGTCGTTCAGGATGGGAAGCGAACCACTGACCTTTGGCACGTGAGGCAAAATCTTTACCTCTGTACCAAAATACAATATTATCCAGAAATGTTTATTTATTTTATTGATTGATTGATTTAAATCTAGTATTTTCATCGTGTTGTTTGGGATCCGCACTCACGACCTTTGGCTTTTAAGGTTATCTCTATCTAACCTTTCAGCCAGTGGGTCTGGATCAAAGAGAAGTTTTGGTGAGGGAGTCTAATTTTTATGTCAACCAATTCATTGATGAATTTGCAAACATAAACTGCGAGCAGAATTTGACATTTTTTCTAAAAGGGAGGTTAGGGTAACTTATAAAAAAAGGAAAAGTATATCAGGGACGTAATCTATCTACATGTACTGTATCTATTTAAAAATAAATAAAGAAGTGGGTCACCTTTTACCGTTTACCTACCGCCCCAATCACTTATTTTATTGAAATAATTAAAGAATTACCCAAAAAAGAATTTATAATGGTATATTAGTATATATGGCAATACAATCAATCAATTTAAAATAAAAATTGTATATGCATGTTGCGCATCCATGGAATTTCTTTTAACATCTGAAAAATATTTACCACCCACCTGAAAATTCAAATCGCCCACTAGTGGATGGTACAAACCCGGTTGGAGACCCCTGGATTAAAGAGTCAATCAGGAAAGGTCAAAAACTACTGAGGCCTAATAAAATGCGAAAAAGACCATCATAGAAAAAAGAGAAATGTAAGGATAATTCTTCTTCTTGATCACAACACAAACTTATCTAAGACCTAAATAAAGGGAGGTAAATGAAAGTGATCAATTTGCCAAAAAAAAAAGAAGAAAAGAAGCTCTTGATAGTGTTCCTCATCCCCTCCCCTTTTCCAGAGTAGTAATTTATTATAAATTTAAAAATCAATGCCTAATGACCTAAGATGTTGATCTTTAGAGACTTAAACAGGATAAGATAAATTTCACATTCATAATAAAACCGCATCTCGAGAGCTCATTTGGCTCTCTCTCTCTCTCCCTCTCTCTCTTGTTTGCACTGGAATTAGACGCCCTCGAGGCATTCAAGGATTTTAATATACGTATCTATGGATCTATATCATAACTTATCCCACTGGCCTATTTTATTATAATTTTAGGAACTTAATTAAGAAGACACGAGATATACTACGCCTCAGAAGATTTTGAAATAAATACGATTCCTGAGTCCAAAACTCATCACTTGGTTTTTTTTTAAACATTCAATTGATATAAGAGATATAATTAAAATAACTCTGTAAATATAATTAAATAAAGGCAAACAACTTTTTTTTTTTTAATTCTTTTGGCTTTATAAACATTAAACAATAAACGATAAGTGTTATCCGTCCATCTGAAAATATATAAAATCCTAATTAGTAATAGGTCAGACCTTTTAAAATATTTTAATGAATTTTTAAATTTATTTTTCTTTCATGACCTACACATTGGATAAGGAATTTTTACAATAGATATTCCAATTAACGTACTTAATATAAAGCTTCAGGTGGTGATTTTTCAAATCTCCCTCCTCCCTCGATTTGTGTTTGATAAAGAGCCAAGGATTTTTTTTTAAAGAAAAACCATTCCTTGTTGCATCGTTCACTATTGGCACACACCATTCCCTTGACCTTTGTGGTCATTTCCCAGTGAGAGGCCCTTCACCTCTTTAACCCCCTCCCATCCCCCCAGAGCCAAGGTTTTTTCTTCTCTCGACCAATTAACTATTTTTTTGTCTTCTTCGGGATCTGAGACCATTTAGATTCCATCCATATTTACTCATATTAATTGGTAGTCAATATATAAATATATAATAAATTTTTGTTGCTCAGGACGGGAAGTGAACCATTGACCTTTGAATCGTGAAGAGAGACCTCTACCTATGCACCAAGGAACAGGGCTACCTAATATTATTAATAATTCGTGATATTTGTTATTTTTCAATATAAATTATTATTCTTAAATCTCTCTTATTTAATGTAAATAATTTTTAAAATGTTTCTATTTAGATTGGAAAATTTCGTTTATTTAATGACCATAATGAGAAACAAATAATACAGGAAAAATTATTAATTAATTTTTTTTCGACCACCTGGATATAACTTTGGATTTTGTTTTCCAAAAAGATAAGATCCAAAAGATCGAGGAGAAAATTTTCCAGAGAAGTGACAAGAAGGCAGGGGGCACAGCTAGTAAAAAAGTAATTGGACAACCTATATCTTTTATGTCTTAATGGATAATTAGTAGATCTGCTCTCTCCCTTGGTGCAGTTAGAGCTTCACGTACCAAAGGTCAATGGTTCACTTCCCATCCTGAGAGACAAAATTTTCTCTATATTATATTGGCTACCAGTTAATTTAAATAAATAAGAATGGATGCCTGAGATGCCGAAAAAGACAAAAAAAAAAATTAGATCTACATGAAATCAAAAATATTAAATTTATTCATTTTTTAAGCCTTTTTGATTTCTGAGACCATAAAAACAATCACAATTGTATTATTTACGATATTTGTTATCCAGGCCTATTTATTTATACTACTTGCTATCCAAATGATTTAAATAAATTTTAATCGATCTGCATCCGAACCCCCACCTTGAATTTTAAGATTATAAATACTGACATCCCTTTTAAGATTACCAATAGTGTGTATGTGTGTGAGGGGGGGGGAGGTTTTTTAATAGGAAAACCCTTTTAAAATTTGATGAATTTGAATTTTATGATGCTCTTCAAATTATCCAATAAGACAAACCAAAGATACAGATTGTCCAATTAATTTTGAGGGGTATAGTAGATTCAATTAGTAGGCAATCAAACAACTTTAAACAGGGATTAGAATCGAGTTATTTTCGGAATACTAGAGGGGCGAGGTGGGGTTAGGAAACAGTGATAGGAGAAATTATTCCATCTTAAAGGACTTAGCTATCGGGGGAGTATCGGTATAATAATATTTCCTTCTGATTCAAAAAGGGAGAAATAAGATTGGGAAGAAAATTTTTCAGAAAAGCGACACAGGGTGCAGGCTAGCAAACCGATTGCTCCTTAGAGCCCTCGCAAAAATTAATATATAAATAATATTAAGCCTGCAGAGTAAGCCATTTTCACTTTCTCTTTCCTACCTATGATATATAAAGTATTGCGGTCGCAAAAAAATTTGATGTCGTCAACAGAAATACACGTTTTAAGATGCCTTGAGTCTAAAAAAAAATGGGTCTCGCAAAATGGCCTGTCTATGTGTCTGTGTATCTGCCTGAGAACAAGATTTCTCAAAAACGAAAAAACTTACGAGGCTGAAACTTTATATTTAAACTAGATACAGTCGTCGCTAGTACATCTAAGTTTTTTTGAATAACAACGGGTACTAGTACTTTATTGATGAAGTTTTTTTTTAATTTTCTCAAAATTTTCTCTAACGATTTTGATTAAAATTCATTAATCAATGATTTAGATGATCTCCTCCCATCCTCCAAAATAATTGTTTGGGTTTGTCCATTGTTAGGCTTTTTGTGATTTTCTCTTAAATTACTCAAACAATATTTATTAAATGTATATATGTACATATAATAATTTAGATAATCTTTATCTGCTGTATTAATCATTTTCCATTTCAAAAAGTGTGGAACACTCAATTTAGGATTTTAAGGATCACATAGAAGAGATAGGACAACTCATTGACATGGTGATATATATAAATATTTTTAATCCCTATGTTTGATAATTAATAAGAGATTCAATCACCAATTTAATTGATAATTAAATAATACATACAAATAAAAATAAAAATATTTAATGTCAACAAATCCTCAAGTATGCCCTGGATTGGAATATTGGATCCCACGACAATAGAGCCCTCAGGCAATTCCACGAGATGGAGTTGCTATGACACCCCGTCCTAAGGAATGGACGTTCCCACTCAACGATGCATTCTTCGTAAGGAGTAGGTTACACACCGGTGCTGAGAAAGTCCCTCCTAAAACTAGGACCCACCAAATTTTTATAATTAAATCTGTATATAATTTTTGCCATTTCGGAGAAGAGTCTCTATGGATATGATTCTGTATTTCGCTAAATTTAATTCCTAAATAAATATTTTGATTTTTCAAGTTTTTAACTTTAAATGAAGTTCCACCTAGTGGCGTAGCAATTAAAAAATTATGGTGGTGGGGGGGGGGTCATAATTTATAAACCCTATATATATACTAGAAAATGAAAGAAAAAGAAAGGTTAAGTAG
>JAAAKE020138559.1:0-13669 GCA_010014785.2 Anisolabis maritima
GCCCTAGAAAAAAAAATTTTTTTTTAAAAAAGTTCCTTAAATTTAATTTAAATTGGTTGTAAAATTTCACCCCCCCCCCCCCCCCTCTCTCTCTCTCTCTCTCTAAATACTTCTCAATTTTGAAGCCGAGAGTTCACATCAAAAAGATTAAGATTGAGAAGATAAATTACAAGAATATTTTTTCAGAATTCATTCATCTAATGATGATAATATGAATAGATTAAGAGATAATTTTTATCATCTTAAAAAATCTAGAAACTAGTATCAAAAACAATTTATTTTTATTTTTATTATCACAAACAAATGAAAGTAAAGAGAAAATCTTTTGGGGAAAATCCTGATATTTCATAATCAACAATTTGATTGGATTTATTGAAATCGATTCATATTTTATCTTTAAATATCAAAAGATATTATGTAAAAATAACGCTATCAAAATCGTTTGAATTTCTGACTTTAACCGAAAGGGAAGTATTATAATCATATCTATATACTAAATACAGATTCAGGGTAAATTTATGATGGGATTTTATTTATTCTTTTAATTGCAATTGTTATGAATGGAAAATCTGATACGAGGGCTAGTCTACCGGATTAATTTCCTGCCTACCCCGCACCATTTTTGATTGCAAATAACATTTTCTGTTTCTGTAGCAAACAGGTATCCTGTCTGTCTGTCTGTCTTATCAATTATCACCAGACAGGTTCTGAAAAATATAATTAGATTTTAAGGGGAAAGTTCTCTCCTCGATCTTTTTTCTATCTATGGGGCGTAGATTGAATCAGAGTAGAGAGTATGTGAGTTGCATAAAAAATTTGAAAGCTCCATCCTCAACAAAAGTTGAAGTTTCAAATAAAGTCTGTGTCTAGGCGTCATAGACATAAAAACAAATCTTGGACTATTATTACCTTTTTAAGAGGGGTGAGGGGGTAAAAAATTTGAAAATACCTCTTGAAGGTAATAGCTCCTAAAATTGTCCCCTTGGGAGCGTTGTGATCGTAGCCAAAACATTTGCTAAGCTTAGCTATGCACATTTTTAATAATTTTATTCCAAAAACCATTTCTATTTTTCAAGGTATCTTCAATATTTAAAGAGAATATATAAAAAATTTCAAAGTTCCAGCTCAATGGAAAATTAAATTTCCTTGACGAACAGACGGACACTTTGCTATTAATATACACCTAGATATTCTGCATAATACTGAATATAACCTTTAAAGTCTAAGTGGCCGAAAAGACAAAAAAAAAAGTCACTGATGATATCGGATTCGCTTTTGTTTCATCGCCGCACTCTGCCTTGTAAATTATTTCCCTTTATAATAATATATAAGATTTTCTCTGTTTTAGTGACGTCATCACCAAAGGGATTGTCCCACTTCGTCTGTTTTAAGATTAAAAAAAATTCAATCCAAAATAGACTCTCTTCAATATTTTTATTATATTCTTATAATAGTAAATGATGATGGTACAGTGAGTGATGTTGCACCGCTGTTGGAGACGTTCTTCTTCGTCTTCTTTTACTGCAAAAGAAATTTGCTATTAAAAATCATATTGGCATGGAATGGGCTGCAACCAAACTATCGTCTACGCTCTTTCCTCATTTTCTAACCAATTCTAATTCTCAGTGATCATAAGCAACAAACTTCCAGCTGCCAACCAACTGCTGTAATTCATTTCGTCCACTAAAACTCAACTGCGCTGTATAAATGTGTAAAAAAGGAATTATTTTTTGTAAACATCGGATTATTAGAGGGGGGGGGGGGGTTGTTTTTTCTTGGTTTTTTCAGTTGCACTTGGAGCATCGTAGAATCGAAGCGAATTGAAATTAAATTTTGCCCTGTCCCTTGGAGTAGACGTAGAGGTCAAAAAGCCAGTGGTTCGTTTCCCATCCTAAGCGACAAAAATTTATTTATATTTAATTGGTTACCTATTAAGATAAATAAATAAGGACGGAGTCTAAATGGGCTCAGATGCCGGAGAAAACATTAAAAAAATAAATAAATTTTAATCAAATAATGAAATGTGAATGAAATTAAATATATTTAATTGATTTTAGGAAAATAATTGTGGGGTTTTAATTTTTCATTTTCTGTTGTGTGAACTCCGAAACTACTTGACGGATTTTCTTATTTTGCCTTTTTAAGACTAGGTTTTCTTTTTGGGCTGAAAAATTTCTATAAACATTTATTAAAATGTGAAATATCTTCTGATCAAAGAGACCTGCAATGAATAGGCAATATTTAGGCAGAATTTTCGGCCTTATCAAAGGAGACTAAATTCACTTGATTTGGTTAATTAGTTTAGAATTTAGCCAAAAGTTTTATATTCAAACATTTGCAGATTTTAACATTTATCAACGTGAGAAAAGAAAAAATAAATAAATCAATTTAAAGAGCAAAAAATTTAAATTTTGTGGGTTCAGAGGGAGCAGGTGCTCATCTCGAAATTATAAGGCGCAGTCAAATTGTTCTTCTGGGCGTGACCCCAATTTTAGTACGGGAGTGATGTATTGATATTTTTTTACTCTTTTTCGGCATCTGAGGCCATTTAGACTGCGTCTATTAATTGATAGCCAATTTAATTTTTGTCGCTCAGGACGGGAAGCGAGGTCGTTACTTCTGCTCCAAGGGCCAGGGACTTTATCTTTTTTATCTGTTATCTTTATTCAAATGATTGGAGCATCAAAAGTAAGGCACCCAATTGGGGATTGACTTTATTTGTAATTTGCAAATTTTCAAAGAATACTAAAATATAAATTCCCATTGTCCTCCTTACCTTCAAGTTATTCAGAGCAGCTGTATAATCGGATTTTAATTTTTCAATTAAGTCACTCGCCAACGCATTCTTCTTTTCATTGAAGGCAAAATCAGCATTCAAGTGGCGCTGAAATGAAGAGCACAAAGTCCTTAGCTGAGAATTAAATGGATTTGCTTCATTCTTTCTCTCTAGCACACAACTATAGTTTGAGCATCTTTTCTTATTTTTTTTCCAAAATGTTGGGGGAGGGGTCAAATGACGAATGAAACAACTTTCGGGAAGGAGGGTCATCAACTTGGCTTATCCCTTCACTTGTGAATTCCCGAGGAAGGAGTCCAATTTCAATTTTGGTTGATAGTCCAAAAAAATTAGTTTTTGGTGGGAAAGCTGGAGATTTCGTTAAAATCTTCCAAATTATGCATTCGATCCAAATGCTCACTTTTACAAAATAGGCAAAGAAGTGCAACACTTCCCCGAACGTTTCAGATATGCTCTGGGAATTTAAGATGGAGTCAATTTGTTGAACGAAATGATTCTGATACTCAGGATTTCTAAGATAAGACTAAAAATGAAAAATTTGCATTTGCCTCAATTATTCAATTGTTAAAAATCTGAGTCAAATATCGGTAATGACGAACTTTTCCCAACAAAAGCAAGATGTCGATTCATACAATTTAAGTATAATAAGGCAGAAATTTGGATCAAAAATATCCCACAAAAGCAAATTCAAGAAGATTCAAGAAGATGGTTATGGATTCTCGATAAAGAAGAATCTTTCAAGAAGAGATACGCGAGGATATCAATCAGCAAAGGAATTGAAAGAGGGGGGGGGGGGGAAATAAATATATCCTTTGACGAAGAAAAGGTAAATACCCCTAACGGACGAGTGAGACCCCCTTCCCCCGCTCAAAGAATTTGAGGAGATCCAAAGAGTCCAACAATTTAGGGAGATGGAGTGGATCGGATGTCGTGATCGTCTCAAAGGCAATCCTCTCTTCTACTCACCCGAATTTCATCCTTCAAATCAAATCTTTTATCGCTCATCGAAGAGGGAGGTTTCTCTCTGTCTTTTGACTTCATTCCTTTTTCCTGTTAAAAAAAAATTTTTGTGATCGCCTTTAAATAATTGATTTTTTTTTTTGTTACCTTGTCTGCGCTCTTCATTTTTTTATTTTTATTGCTCTTGGCATTGCTGCTATCCGGGGTTCGTTTTTTGTTCGGGCTGCTCGTATTCGGCGCCTTTTTTATCACTCTAATTCCTTTTTCGCCTTTTAACGTTTCATCTGAATTTTTCTTAGGGGTTGACCTTTTCTTTTCTGACGAGGATTTCTTTGATTTCTCTTCGCCTTTTTCTTTTGAAGAGGGCTAAAAGAGACTCGTTAATCGAAAGTAAAAGAAGAGGGAAGCAGTGGCGTATCTAGGGGAGGGCGGTACATATTTTGGGGCGGCATTTTTTTATATTTAGTTTTAGTTGTAGCAGGTATATCAACTTATGCGGCCTCCTAATTTAAATATGGCATCCAATCCCCATCTATAGTTTGTCTCAATTACAATTATATATTTATGTTTATTAATTTGATTGGCTTAGAAAGGGGCGGCAAATTGGAGACCCCCGCCCCCGCGCGGCAAAAGTTCTAGGTACGCCACTGGAAGGAAGAGGAAACGAAATAATATTAATACCTTGCTTTCCGATTTTTTCTTGCTTTTTGTATTAACAATAATGTCTTTTTTTGTTGTTATCAAAACCTACAAATGTAAAATAAACATTTATTTAGAGCGTGAAAAAAGGGCAGGGAGGTCAAGCAAGGCCAAGCAGCGGATTGGTTACCCCAAACAACAACAAAAACAACGCATTCTTATCTAAAATTTGTAAACTCTAATTGAAATTTAAAAAAAAAATGCATTTTAATAAACGTCTAAGAAAAAGTCAAAGAGATTAAATAAAATTTCAGTTTCTATATGTGACGTACGTTTATTATCTAATAGTAATTTTTTATAATAAATCTCCTTTGTTGGTCGTGGGCGGATTTCTTTCAATGTGCACGTAAACGTCTGAGGAGGGAAATCCTGGAGATTTTGAAGCCATGGACGAAGATTAGAGTCCGTGAAGGGGAAAATTTTATTGATGTTGAGAAAGTATTTCTTTTTTTGGTGAGGGAACGCCAAAAAATGTTTTATATTCAAGAATATCAAATCTTACTTTTCTGGTATCGCAGGTAAAACAGGATTTCCACAAGTTATTAAACAAATGCGTGCTGTTAATGTTCCCATTAAATATCGAAATAAATGTTTAGATAAATGCTATTATTAGGCTTATTTCCTCTTTATAGTACTTCATCTCAATTTTTGCGCCTGTTTTTTTTTAAATGCACCCACATACTTCACCCCCCCCCCCCCCTCTATATCGATCCTATCGGTAATAATAAAAGGAATGATTAGACCTTAGGCACAAGAGGGGAGGTTGAAACGTCCGATTTGTCTCTTTTGTTGTGCTTCTTATTCTGATTGTGATTTTGCTTCGTTTTCTTTTTATTCTGATTTGATGGACTTGATGGTTTCTTCGGTTCTTCAATTACAAAAGCTTTAGTTAATTTTTCATGTCGGATATCGTTACTCACCAATTTTGGAGACAAAGAGTTTGTCTAAAAAAACAATCGCAGTTCACTCATATAAGACTAACAAAACAAACTCTGTGACGTTTCTTCTCATTATGGTCACATGCCAAAAATGCACATTTATATTTTGTATCATAGAAAAAATCTAAATAATATTGGATCGTTGGTGAAAATCGCGTGACTGCATGACCCAATTTAATGAATTGAGAGGAATTTTCATTTTGTCCATGTAAGTAGAAACTAGTGAACTTACAAAATCAAACAACAACAAATAGGTTGTCATACTTTAAGGCTTTATAATTTTTCTAATTATGACCGAGCAAAACTAAAGATGGCCGCCGTGTAAACTGGAAGCAATTAAAAACAAATTTTTGAGCAAATGAAACCCCATAGCGTAGCCTTTTCAGGCATTTGAGACATAATAATACATCGATGTTAACAATAATACATTATAATCTAATAGGCGTAAAAATTCCCAAGAGCCAGCCATCAGGAAGTGAATATTTCAACTTGTCCAGGTCTGGAGTCTCCATTCCTCCCAGACCAACCATCGTGCATTTCTCATTAGGGACTGTTCTCTAGGTAGACATCGGAGCATCCTCATCACCCTGTGAAGCGGTAATTGATTTATTGAGGAGCGAACAAACGGCCCACTCTGAAATGCTCGTTAGTGCCTTTGAACAAGATTTCTCGAAAACGAAAAAAACGTTCGAGGTTGAAATTTTAAAGCATGCACCTCGAAACTTTTCAATAAAATCGGCCAAAGAATACTAGTACTTTACTAATGTAGATTTACTTTTTTTTTTTTATTTTCTCAAAATTCACTCTGATTTTGATTTAAATTCATAAATCAATTATTTATTAGGTGATCTTTGAAATGTATTAACCCTTACCCTTCCCAAAATTGTTTGGGACCATCTTTATTGATATTCTCTTTTGGCGTGTTCGGGTAAACGGCGGGAGTAACCGCTCTATTTCTTGAACTAACGAAATCGGCAATTGGCATTAAATGGCGATGCAAAAAAATCTGGTGTGACAGCACATCACTTAGCTTTCCTTATCTTAGGTAAGAGAAAGTTGTGTTTTTCAAATCCCCATTTTTATAGCTCGGGTGAAAATAAATGTAATTTGAATTAATATTTGGGAACTAGATTCAGGTAAGATGTGGAAAATAAATGCTATTAATATATTATATATAAAGAATACAGGATCGGAGCCAAAGGGGGGGGGATATGGGAATTCACCACCCCCCCCCCCTCCTCCCTCTCCCAAAAAAAATTATAATAGAGAGGGAAATAATATTTTAAACGCTATTAAAAAATATTTTATATTCTTTGGAATTTATGTTAAATGATTTATTTCTAGAATACTCGATAACAACCCCCCCCCCCCCTCGTTTGCTAGTCCAGCAGAGATTTCGACCTAAGCTGATTGCAATCGTTCTGGGAAGTTTATTTTGTTTCTAGCCAACGCAAAGATCACTAGCCACCAAGATTTTGGTTGTTAAGCAAGTCCAAGCAGTGCTGAACCACGGATGGGTGGCCCCATTGAGATTTCAATATGCCAAACCCTTAAACGTTAAAATTTATAAACTCTAATCCGCAGCAAAGAGTATAAATAAATAAATTTATTATACATTATTTGAAGCTGCATATCCCTTCATGTGTAATAAATAGGGAGGGAGGACTCACCATTTTGGCAGTGCGATTCGGTTTGTTCATTGATTTCTTCTTTCCACCTTTTAATTTATCCATTTTGCGGAATTTTTACGGGATTCAATGCCTAGAAATGAGAAAAAAGTAGAGAATATTTCCATGAATAAATAAATAAATCTGGATCCTACCTCGAAAGGGTCCTTAAAATGTTCATTTCACACATAAAAAATCCTCCATTTTTGAAAATTTTTGTATTCTCTCTTTAAAATTTTCTTTTTTTTTTTTTTAATCAGAACATTTTTGTTTTTTAAGTATTTGAAATTTCTGTTTATTTATTTTTGAAAAGCGCCTGTTGATGTTTACACAAAGAATATAAATATCCGTTTTCGTTTGTATAGTTGGGAAATATAAAAATGGGGCATTTATTGCAATAGAAGTTATACAAGAGGATTAAATTCTGATACGTAGAGTTTTCTTTTGAAAACACTTAAATGCATAATGCATTATTTTATTTTTTTGCATATACTCCTCCCCCCCCCCCTCCCCCCTAAAATGTAATTGGACAATCTGGGAGGGCAGAGCCGGCGGCGGAAAGAAAAAAGAGAGGAGACTCGCTAAGAAATTTGACACCACCTGCCCAAATTGTTCTTTTTTCTTTCTAAAGTCTAAAATCACTGTAATGAATCATCATTTCCCCCTTAAATGATTAAATAAAATATTATTTGTGAGGAACATTCTATTAATTTCCGTTCCCTTTGTACAAATAGTTCCAGTGCAGTGGATTAATTTGAAATCTAAATTGTCATCACTCCAGATGCACCATTAACTCAGTAGCCTAAGACGGATTCGTTGCCTGATGACGTCATTAGAACTTAACACGTCATTCTGTCAACAAGACCTTCATCAACAAATCTTTTAATCCCAATGAATTTTGAATGTCATCAATCCACCTCAAAATATAAAATTAAAATTTATTTTCTAAAAAATTTTAAATCTACGTAATCACCAATAATAGATAGAATTCAACGAATCAGCGTAGACGTCGTTCACCCCTCTTAATTGCACCTCTGGTTTTCGTTAACCAGGTTATTAATTAAGTGAGCTCTTTTCTACAAAGTACAAAAGCAACATTTACAAAAAGTGATTCAGCCCCCCCCCCCCCTTCCTTCATCAGAATCAAGAGTTGAAGCCACTCTACAATTATTGATCAATTCTTATTTAATCCAACTCAATGGTAAAACAAAACTTTGCCCTGTCCTTTGGTGCAGAGCTAGAGGTCTTGCTTCACGTTCCAAAGGTCATTGGTTCGCTTCCCATCCTGAAATTTATTTAAATTATATTGGCTACCAATTACAGGCCTCTGGCTCAAAACAAATTTGAGCATTTGTGCTTGGAAAACTGCCTCGGTAAATGCACCAGCCCGCAAGGTAGTGACAGTAGACGGGGATTCGCTATATTTGGCAGAATAGAGGGGGAGACTTGAGCGGTTCAGCGGTTCGCCTTGGACCTCCTTGTTTTTCATAGACGCTGGCAGATAATTTGAAACTAGATTTTATTTTTATCTTAATCTTTTTGGATTTTATTATTTTTTTTGTTCACTTATAAAACCAAAGTGGAAGTGGAACACAATGAGCCAGAAAGCGGTACATCAAATTTCTCCCCTCGGGAGAACGTGAAATCGGCTTCAAAGACAGTTCGGTCCTGACATGGGATGGTGCAGGCAGTTCAAGGAAATAAAAACGAGGTCCACACCTTTGTTCGCTACTTCAACCTCTGAAAATGGTATCCAAATCGTGAGGAAAAGTTCGAGGGGGGGGGGGGGGATTATGTAGAAAAGTAGTCTAAGTGTTATTTTGACTGTATCTGGAAAAATACATTTTTTTAAACTAAAGATGTGTGTACATCCATAGAAGAATTGTTAAGAGCAGTGAGAATAAATATTTTGTTTGTTTTGTCCTCTCCTCTACTTTTACCTCTACTGATATCTCTTTATAAATAATAATTCAACGTGTAGATCGCCTTCGCTTTATTTCGTAGAAGAGTAGATCTCTAGGACATACAAGTTGGCCAACCCTGACAGAGCATAAAAGTAAAAAAGAATTCTTCCTTTTAAATGAAAAAATAATATATATATTTCGCTTTGCCATGTACATCATAATACAAAAGATAAGAAATTAATTTATAAAGAAGTTTCATAAATGACAATTTGAAATGTTGCTGTAGGTTTTTCTTTTTCTTTTATTGACGCCTCTAAATCTTGGAGGACGGCAGCCATCGCTGCCTCCCAACGTTTCTGCTCTTTGGAATCATCCTAGAAAAAAAAAAAAAAGGAAAAGGAGATTAATAGATAAACAATGAATGCAGTGGCATATCATGAATTGATAATTAATAGTTGGTTGGTCGGCCAATGTCAAGAGGGAGGATGGAAATACGAAAGAGGCAAAGGTCGACCCGAATAATCTGCTAGCAATTCATGTGCATCAAATCCTATTATCTCTGCTATCCAAATGCAGATTTATTCGGCCTCTTTCGTATTTCCATCCTGCAGACCTCCATCATTCCTTCTTGACATTGGCCAATCAAAACAGTTACATATGCTTTTTGATTGTTTTTGTAAATGCCTAAGGAGCAAAACTTTGGATAGTTTTTGTTAATAAATACTAATTCAAATATTTCTTATTCTATTGTTTTTTAACAATGGCTTATAACATTTATACCCTTTTAAAATAAATTTTATTTTCCCGCACTATTATTCGTATATATAAATATAAAATAGTAAAAGGAAAGTGAGATCATGAAAACTTTAACCCCTCCCTTCATTTTTTTAAAATGTCTTTACGTTTCAAGTCAAAAAGACCACAAAAATGCAAAAAATCTTAACGTTAATTTTGGCTTATAGCTCTGGAATCCCTCACAAGCTATAACATTTTGGCAGAGTGGCAAAGAAGGTATTAAAACATGAAACGAATTCGCATCCAATATTTTAATGCGCACCACGGTTTTCTCAGATTCCGCTGGGTCAAATCTTTTGAAACTCAATTAAAGCAATTTGTCTTCAGTCCTGGAACAATTCGGAAGCGATTCTAAAAAATAAACCAAATAATCTGGTGTGACATAACGCACATCTTATAAGAAGAGCGGTTTACCTGAACAACGGTAAAAGACTACATCAGTAAAGTGGGTGGGGGGATAAGGGTTAATATATTTTAAAGATTATGTAATAAATAATTGATTTATGCATTGAAATCAAACGTTGAAGTTGACATCGCAGGGTAGGGGATCATTTAATCGTAAATAAATATAGTATATATCGTTTAATGTCTATATCGCCTCAGATACCGAAAAGACAAGCGGGAAAGTTTTGCAACCTCGTTGGGTTTTTATTTTATCTCTGTCGAAAGCTTAATATTCATTGATGGTCTGTCTGACATCCAAACAATTCCTTTTTTACACTTTCTAAAAAAAAAAAAAAAAAAAAAAGTTTTATAGAAAGGACACTTTCTTGCCACTATATATTTTTCTACATGTAATCGTTCTTTCCAAGTTGTATAAATATTAGTTTTACTTTCGACAAGCGTCTATGAATAGCAGAATACGAGGGAAAAAAAAAAAGCTATGGGTGAAGAGTGAAGAGTTAAACTTGTAACTCTTTTAATGATCTTTAATGATGATAATAAGAAGGCGTAGGATTACCTGCGGAAATTTAGATGACTGAGAAATCGATATAAAAACAAAATCCATTCTATATATTACATGCAATTCCTCGTTTTAACGTTATTCGAAATTCAAATATTTTTCGATGCAGATTGCTTATCAAAAATAAATCAAACGTCACGTTCGCTTTTGTTCTACGCTTGAAGTGGATCATCTTGATTAGTTTGTAGTTGAAGAGAAAGACTGTAAGGCGACGTATCATTTAACGTGTTAGAAAAAAAAAATATCGAAATTAAGGATGAAAAATAAAAGAATGAAAGTCTTTGCCTAGGAAAGATCCTCAATTGAGTCAATTTTTAAATCTCCCTTTCATTCATTTTTTATTTAAGCCAGCGGATTTATTTGCACTTTTAATCCTTGATTAATATATAATATTTTCATTTGTAAATTACAGAAATACATGTTTAACATTTGCTATGACACAATTAAAACTCGGCTCTCCGTCTTCATTGGAGCCAAAAATCGGTCGAATCCAACAAACTTCAATTAATTTGTAATAATTAAATAGATGCATTGCCTATTAATAAATTGCAAGTTCTCTGAACATTATTTTGCAAATATTAGTGGCGACGGTTGCTTTAAACGATACATGTAATCCAGGCTTATTTATTTATATCAATTGATAGAAAGATGTTGCTGTTGATTGATGAGCAGGCAGGTTGTGTGAGACGTTTCGAACTTGATTTGCTGTTGTCCGCTTGTATTTGAAATTCATGTGACAATGTACGTATACGTATAGGAACGACGATGTTGTTCATTTGTCCGTTTGATGTTTATTTTAATGGATAGTAGAAGTTTTATTTTTCTTCAGGCTTCTCTCTAATCATGTGATCAAAGTAACGTGCACCACTAGATTTTTTTTTTTTTCTAAGTTTAGTGGATTCAAAAATAGTGAAATTTTCCACCAATACAATGACGTTGATCTTTTCTTTAAAGGTTAACAAAACAAAAAGTAAAATTTGAGAAAATAAACGAATGACGTTAGGGAAAGCCCTAGAATTGCTTTATGTCTATAAACAAATACAGATATGTATAAATTCACTTTAGCGGTGTGTTTAAAAGTTGAAGAGAGAGTTTGTTTGTAACGCCCACCCACCCGCTAGATAGCCATAGCCAACCATCTCTCTCTCTCTCTCTCTCTCTCTTGCAATGGACGAATACCTTTTTTTAACTTTGGCGAACAACCGAAGGTGAAGTTAATCCATCTAATCGTAAAAAGAATCGAAAGAAATCCAAATGTGTTTCGAGTCCATTTAAGTGTTCTTTGCAATGTGCTGAAATTTTGTACACCTGCAATAGAACGGATGATTTTTGATAAAAATCCAATCGCTAGGGAGGTGTAATCTTTTTTCCTTAGAAAACATTTCGTTTCAAGAGGAATAATGGAGATTTAACATCAACATCATTTATTTGCAAATTATGGCAATGGCCAAGGTCATTTTGGGTTGTTCCCTGTTGTTTTTTTGTTTTTTTGTTTTTAAAGGGAAATTTTTTTATTGAGAATTTTTTAAAATAAGGAATTCCTTTATATTAAATAAAATCTTTTAAAAAATCTCCTACGCCTCTTCTCCTCGAAACAGACCTGAGGTCGATCAGATTGGATCAACACCAAGAGAGACATCATCTTAAGCACTCCTATAGCTATAAATTTGTTAAGTTTCATCCGTTTCCGTTGAGGGGTTCCAGAGATATAAGCCAAAAAACCTAAAGATTTTTTCTTGCATTTTTGACTTGAAACATAAAGATAAATGGGTTGAATTTTTCATAATCATATCATAATCCCCTTAATATCATATATAATAATGCGGGAAAGTAGAATGATGATTTAATTTTCCTTTTAAAATACCGTAAAAAAAACCGAGCAGGCAAAATATAAAATGCCTCATTGCATGTCATTGCTCTATTCCGAAACTAAAAGCTTCTCCCGAGCAAATCTTGTATCTCCATTTGTTGTTCAAGTTGCACTTGGAGCATCGCTAATTGCCATTTAGGGCAAAATCAAAACAATTAAATTAATTTTAATCTGAGATTTAAATATATTAATTAATAAACTTTTAAATCCCACAAACGTTTCGTTTAGAATCTTCTAGGAGCCAGCGAGTCCTAAAAGCTCTGCGTTCCAAATTTAAAGACAGACGAATTTAAATCTAATTGGTTGACATTTATTTTGCTCCAGTGATTTTTATATTTCATCATGTTCAAAGATTTTCAGTTCAAAGTCACTTAACACCACGCCCCCCCCCTCCCCTCCCCTCCCACTTTCTCCATCAATTCCTTTCCTATTTGATCCCTTAAATTCGAGATTTTATTTGAGCTGCTAAAAGAAATGATGACAGAATGAAAGAGTAAAAAAAAAAATAAAAAAGGAATCCACTCGAGACTTCCTTTGGACCAAAGAAATCAAAAAGGGGACGAAAAAAAATTTATTTACTGTAATAATTTAAATTTTTTTCTGTTCTCTTTATTTTTATCCATTTAAAAAATAAAAATCGTTAATTTTAGAATAATAATTGAGATTTAATTATTTCAAGTTTTAATTTTCGCATGGGGGGGGGGGGGGCTCTGAAACTAATTGACGGATTTTTTGTCAAGAATTTCTCAGTGGTTAAGGAAAACTCATTTAGGGTGTTGGAAACTACAAAAATGGAATTATTTTTGATTCCCTTTTTTTTTAGTTTGTTAAAACATTCAATTTGGGAAAACCCATAAGGGGGACCAGGGGGCGGGCTGCTAGTAAAAAATATTTGTGTTTTAATTCACTAATAGCAACAAACACAAAATGCCAACGCCCTCCGTTCGATCATATTTTGAGAAAGAAGTAAATAACACACCTAGCCCCCCCCCAATCGTTTTTAGTTAAAATTTCACTTTAGATGACCTATTATCGAAACAAAAAATTTGTTATAATAATATAAAAACTATGGATG
>JAAAKE020138570.1:0-32868 GCA_010014785.2 Anisolabis maritima
TCGCAGCCACGGCAGCCAAGCACCCCCCCTCTCGCTGGTTATGGACTTACAATTTATTGTACTGTTTTTTTCTTCCAACCTCATCGCGGGGGGGGGGGGGGGGGGGGTTATTTATTTGATTATAAGGTGTAGATATATTGTTTGAACATTATATTCATTGTACTGTTGTCATTATTTGTTTGTGAAAAATTCCGATGTGATCTTTTTTTTCTAATATTTAAATAAATGTTTTTTAAAGCACATTTATATGCGAAAATATGATATTTATTTTCATGTTTTTGTCATATGGTTTTTATTTTGTAATTGATTATATTTTTTGTTTTGGATTAATGAATTTACGTATTTACCTATTTTCCTATCTTTATATGTTATTTTATAAATTGGCGTCGAGGTAAAAGAAGAATTAGAAGGGCCAGAGACAGAAAATTCGAAACAGGATGATTTTTTAATCGAATTTGGAATTTGAGCATTTAGAAGAGTGATGAATAGCTTTTCTTTAATTCTTCGTTAATATGTATATATGGACCCCATAACCATTTAAAGGGCTATAAAAAAAAAAACCTTTACGAAAAAATAAAAAACATTTTTTGAAGTCTTTTTCGGCATCAGAGGCTATTTCGATTTATTTATTTAAATTAATTGAGTAGCCAATATAATTTAAATTAATTTTTGTCGCTCAGGACGGGGAACGAACCTCTAGAATATGAAGTAGTACATCTCTCTCTGCAACAAGGGACAGGGCAAACATTTATTTAAATATTTGGAAAAACTACAAAAATCGAAATTTTTCACAAAAAATAATGAGAATTATGTTCAAAGTATTGACAAACAGGGTGTAGTATTACAAAATTTAATAACCTAATTAAAATAATATATAGCTGAAAGACTTCAGGCAAAGGTCCCAGAAATAATATATATTATATTTACTAACTCAAATAATTTTAAAACATAAAAGAATTTGTGTATTTAGCATGAAGCTTTAAAGATTGAAAATTAGACATATTACCAGGTAACAGTTCCAACGCCAGATCCAAAATCAAAAATATTTTGAGGAGAAAACTTTTTAAGTTTAAAGGACATTTCATAAAAAATCTTATCGAGCGCTGCATAATTGGATGGTGAACAAGAGATGAGATAATAGAGAGAATTCATTTTATCATATGTAATTGGTTGCCAAGCATAAGTAATCTTATACAAATGATTTCTTATTTGATTTTGGTATGTTTTTAAAATTGACTCTTTTTCATCCATGTGCCATTCATTTAAATTGATATTATCTATAAGAAAATTTTAAATTTACTAAGAAAATAAATGTATTACTTAAAAATATAAAAAAATATACGTACTTTTCTTCAAAACATAGTCTTGGGCTTGTTTTGTTAATTTTTGTAATTTTTCAAATTCATTAGGAGGATGTCGAGAATGCAAATAATTTCTTAATAACTTTCCCTCTTTATAGCAAGTCTTCAAAGAATAATCTAATTTATTAAAAAAAAATTAAGTGAATGAATATATGTAAATTATGCATATGGTTTGTAAATTGAATAATGACTGGAGAAAGGATTTGATGGAGCAGCCAAAAGGGAGAAAATCAAAATAATAGTGTCAAGGTTTCGAACACAGGTCATGCTCATCATCAGAGTTGTTAAAAGGTCTCAAGATGTGCTGACCCATGCATAAGTATATTGTTTAAATATAAAAAAAAATTTATAAACTTTTTGCATAAATTGTCCTGATGATGAGCATGATTTGTGCTCGAAACGTCGACATACTAAGAGAAAGTTAATTTAGATTTTCTACCTTTTGACTGCTCCATTAACCCTTTCCTTCATTAAGTGAATATATATTTAGTCAGGTTGTTGGGAGATCGACAGGAGAGTGAAGGAAGTGAAGTACGAGCTGCCAGTAAAGAAAAATAAGTGAAAGAAATCATGACATTTAGAACATCAGACAACTTACTCTTACTCAAGATACGGAAAATTTAATTTATCTTTATTCCTGAATATCTGCCGAGCCATATACCCTCATAGTTAAACAGTTCAATTTAGTTAATTAATTTAATTAATATTTCTGGGAATTAAAAAAATTCTGATACGTTATCGATCAATGATAAGGGGAGAGGTCTCAGCACACTGAGTTTAGAAGACCTTCCATGACTATTTAGGCCAAAAGGAGCTATCCAGTCCTACTCTCTCATGTTGCGAAAAATATTTTCCGGCTTATGTAAAGTAGGAGATTTCAAAAATTATTTCAACAATTCGAAAAATAGTTGTGGAATTCTTTATTTCAGCGCATCTCTTTTTTAGAAGAGTTAGAGCAAATTAAAGCTATCTAAAAATGAAGTCACATCAAGATAGACCAGACTTTGCCCATCTCTTAATTTTATTGTTTTGATTTTATTTCTAAAATCAAGAGTTTTTGATAGAGAATTTTAGCTATATAATTTGCATTGAGGTGATCCAATTGTTGAAAGTCTAATGGCAAATGGCTTTTATGGGTTTTTACCAGCCCTTAGATTTTCGCACTTAACCCATCTTATCCATAAACGCCATTGTTACTTATCATAATGTCAACAGATCATTTAGCTCCCTTAATTTTCCTTAGATTACATTAGTTGGGTCTCTAGTTAAAAGTTTATATAGAAAAATAATAAAACAGCCTGTATTTCAAATGCCGACATTAAGGACTTAAACTTGGCATATGAGAATTTAATAGAAATTATAAATTTTAAAAATTAAAAATATTATATTAATTATTATGTGATATAAAGGGTAGTCGAAAAAGTTTCCACCGATTTTGTTGATAGATGGCTTTAAAAGTGTATATTTCTTGTAATATAAATCGCATCTGATTATAGTAGGTGTCATTTCATAAATCATTCGAGAAAAAAAAAGGTTGAAATTCATGTATTCAGTTAAAAGTTATTACGTGCTGAAGCGAAACGAAATTGTCTCGAAACTGACTGAAACTGGAAAATTATTCTAATTTCTCTAGACTGAAACTTGGTTGTGTATATGTATTATATTGGATGCTGATGTCTAGGATTAGTGAGAGAGACAAGAGGAATGAGTAATTCCTCAAATTTGAGTGAGAAGCATTTTATCGTTGAATATATCATATATGTAAGAATGAAAGAGGTTTATAAAAAATAGGTTTTATTTATTTATTTTTTTAAGTCTTTTTCGGCTTCTGAGGCCATTTAACTCCGTCCTTATTTACTAAAATTAATTGATAGAGAATATAATTTAAATAAATTTTGGAGGACTGGAAGCGAACCTTAGCTGAACTTTGGTACTTGAGCAAGACCTTTATCTCTGCATCAAGGGACAGGGCTAAATAATAGATTAAAATTAAGAACAGTTGATTGTTACGTAGAAACTTTTATTCTGGCTTAGCATGGTTAGTGTATTATATGTATTGTTATAATTTGACAGAAGAGAATAAAATTATTGAAATCGTAAATATTGGTTTAATAATAAAATGATCTACCTTTAAATACTTCAGTGAATGAGGCAACAACATTTTCTGGAAGTTGTGAGGTTGGATTTTTTAAAATTCCTGGATGATTCTTGTATTTAAAATTTACATCTTGAAAAATTTCAGGATCCAATTTTATTTCTCTTATTGGTTTCAAGGAAAACTAAAAAAAAAGTTGATTATTTAGAAAAATATATATATATATATATATATATATATATATATGCACTCTTGCAATATTCTAAATATTAAACAAATATTTATTACGTTTCTAATTGATTTTATAAATTTAATAAAATGTGTAGAAATCATTATTATATAGTATATTATATTTTTCAGTTAATAAGATGTTGTGTTTCATATATTTGTTTTTAATATTTATTTTAATAAAAATTAAAATATAAAATAAATAACATAACCTTAACACAAGGTAATGACATTTGAATCTGTGATCAGAACGCATGCTGAGAAGTGCCATATTTGCTGCCATCTATGTGTGAGGCTTAGTACTAAAATATTAAAAACGTTATTTAAATTTATGTCTCTCCTTTATAGAATATTAGTTAACTTGTAGTTAAATGGCCTTATTCGAATATATATTTTTAGAAATGTTTTATTCTTATTAAAATATCTAAGTTTTCGATATATCGGGAGCGATGAGAAATAAAAAAATATCTTCTCGGCCATGGATGATTTCAGCCTAGTCGGAGTTGTGTTTTCGTGCTTGAAAACATGAGAATTTCATAAGAACTAGTGAAATATAGAAATTATAATTACAAATATTAATCAATTAGTGGACAGTTGCTTTTAGAGGCCGATAAACGAATAAAAAGGCAGACTGCAAAAAGAGAAGCCCTTGGATGACAAAAGTCGAAAATTTATTCGTCCATCTTCAGTCACTTACTGGCTTCCTGTGGTTAGGCCCAAAGTTGTCATGATATAACAATGTTTGTATACATATTTTATGCAAACGATTTTTCTGGCACAGCTTTGTTTAGTCCACATCATAAAGGTCCTCGTTGCATGACGTCTGTCGTCTAAATATTGCCTCAGTGGAAATTCGCAACTCGAATTAATTGAGAAAATTCAATTAAAGTTATATTAGCAATTCTTAAATGATATTATTATTAATTATTAATATCATATTAATATTTTCAATGTCCTGTCCTTTGGTGCAAAGGTAGAAGTCTCTCTTCATGTATCTATCCTAAGCGACAAAAATTTATTTAAATTATATTGGTTACCAATTAATATAAATAAATAAGGACAGTCTAAAATTGCCTCCGATGCCAAAAAAAAATCTTAAAAAATATTCTCAATAATCTAAACAAGATTATTGAAATTAATAAAAGCCAAAGGGTGTCGGTTCGGATCCCAGGCAGCCGATATAAATAAATATACTTTTTTTTAAGTCTTTCGGCCTCTGAGGCCATTTAGACTCAGTCCTTATTTACTTATACCAATTGGTATCCAATTAAATATACCTGAATAATTTGTATCGTAATTAATATTATATATATATATATATAATAGAAAAGAAAATAGAACTTTTTATAAGTCATCGGCATCTAAGGCCATATATATTGTTTAAAGTCTCTATGGTCTTAGATGCCGATGAATTATAAAAACTTCTATTTTCTTCTCTACTAAACATTTTATTTTATAAACAAGTGCGTTATTTTCTCAAAATTATAATAATAATAATAATAATAATAATAAGTGAGATCAAATCGGGCAACTGAAGGATTTTTCAAATTCGAAATTTGTTTATGATTGATTATGACTTACTTGCTAGCATTTTATGAATTAAAAATTAATAAAAGTATAAAGTAATAATGATAAAATTTATTTTGTAATTTACTACATGAAATTAAATAGATTAATACTATAAAAAAAAATTAAAGTTGCATATCAGAACCTCCAGAGGAGCCCTCAGATGTGGCATTTGAAGAAGCAGAAGCTTGAGAAATTATAGATCTTTTGTCTGATCCTATTGAAAGATACATTTTTCCTTTAATTGTTTGACGGGTGGGATTAATTCGTTTTAATATTAACGTCATAGTGTTGACGAGCTGATCAGAGCTCAATCCAGTTTTCTTGGATTTAAATTTTTGCAATAGTTCAGTAGTAGTCATCGGTTTGCGAGCAAGATAACGCCTCACGGCATCCTCAGTAATACCACACTCAGCTGGCAAAGGTTCAAATCTAAAAACAAAATAAAGAAAATTTTAATGATCCTAAAAATCTGCTTAGATCAATATTTGGAGGTTTTTATAAGTGAAAATATATAGCTAAGCTAAGACTGAAGAGAAGTGAGCATGCTCAGGTTTTAAGAAATAATGTTGAAAGCAATGTTTGCATGTAATTTACTAGAAAATTAAAATGGGTGTTTTAATTTGAACTAGTGGCAATAAACAACCCTTTTAGCTAGTGATTCTCAAATTGTGGGGCACATTTGGGACTTGCACCGGCCATTTAAGTCAAATCAATCCGAAAAACCCGAGCGGACAATTTTGAGTATCATTTACTAACAAATAATAGTGGAATTTATTTTCAGGTGGAAGCACAATGATGTCCCGGATAGGCTGGAGACCCCGGGGGTAGGGATCACTTGACCTACCAGCAAAATGCATACTCACCAAAAATTATTTTTTAAATAATAAACTTTGACTTAGTTATAGTTGAATTGAAATATTAATATATGATTCACATGAACCAAAAATAGATATCGAAAAACTATTTAATATATTTTTAAATCTAATTTAGGTTTATTTTCTGTATGCAACATTTCAAAACAAATGAATAAAGAGAAATTATCACAAACTTCAGTCTAAAAAGTACTTGTGGACTTCAGGGACCTGAAAACATATTTTGATAGCATTAGTTCAATTTGTTTACCTTGATTGTTTTGCTGGGGGTGATTCATTTGCTGAGGCAACAACGGCTTGTATTGTCCTCTTCCTATCATTTATAGCATTGTCATTTTTTTCATTAGCAATGCCATGCGTAGGTGTTGCAGATCGAGAGGCTGTGGTACCACTTGGTCCATCGGAGTCCGAACTCCAATCACTCGAGGAATCTGCGGCAGCAGCTGGTTCATCTTTCTTTTTTTTATCTCCTGATTTCTTCTTTGTTTTCTTCTTTTTTTTATTTGAATTTGATGATTTGTTTCCATCTTTAGATCCATTGTTATCTCTATTATCGTTATTTTCTCCATCTTTAGCCTTTGGTTCTTCAGCATCGCTATCTTTTTCCTATAAAAAGAAAAGGAAACTAAATTAATTGACTGATGACGAAGGTAGTTAATGAATGAGCTCAAGATAGAAATGAGTAAAATAGCTCAATGAATAGTGAGTTAATTCATTCATTCAAAGAACAATAAATTTAAATTCTTACTTTTTTATCCTCCTGTTGTTTTTCTTCGTCTTCATCCTCCTCCCCAGAGCTAAGTAATTTACGTAATGCATCCTCTTCCGCTACCCCTTTAAGTTCTTTATCGGAATCAGAGGCGGATGAATCGCTAATATAATCCATTTCTCGTCCTTCTTCATCTCCATCATCACTTTCTTCACCAGCCTCTGAATCAGAAGCTCGACGTTTTTTATTCTTCTTTTTCTTAGCGAGATCTTTACCTAAATTCAAATCAAATTTAATGATAAATAAGAAATATGTATACTTTCTACAAATACCTTTTTTTTTCTTCTTAGTATCGGGATCATCAGGATCTTTTTTTTCTTTATCTTCGTCAGAATTTGAAGAACTATCATCTTCTGAAGATACCCAATCATCCATTTCGGATATTTTGAACTCTAAAAATTAAATTATTTTATATTATTTACTAGTGACAGGACCGACTGACGCAAAGCGTGCTTTGCACACGGGCGACCAAAGGCGCAAAAACATAAAATGAAATTAAAAACCAATAAATCAAATAAAAGAAAGCAAGTTTATTTCCCTAAGAGTAAACGAATCTGTAAGTGTGTTATGACTTATGTATTATTATTACTGGTGAAATTTTGATGAAGACAGATGGCTGTGTAGATCTTTGAAGGAGAGTACAAGTGAGATGGCTAACCAAAAAATACTAATCATCTGGTCGATGTTTTCAGTGGAAATCGGAACGAAAACAATATCAAATAATCATTATCAATTATGAAAGGGTATATGTATTGTACCGTGCTCGTTTATATACTATATAGAATGAAAACTCCAGGGACTAGTAATGAAAAAAACATTTTTTTGCCAAAAATCGATTTTATTCTTCAACATCGTTTCCTTCAAGAGCTTTTTGATTCCTTTCATATAATACGATTTGTCAAGGGCGCCGAAATATCCATTTGTTTCACTTTCGACATCCTCTTGGACTCAGATGTGTTGTGATAGACCAATGTTTCATTCATGTTATGAATCGGCGCAAAAACTCAATTGGATTAGGCTGAAACAGCTTCAAAGCGCGCTCTGAATCATCGACACGTTGCTGTTAGAAAACGCGGTACCCAAGCAAAAGTAGCATCACTTGCACGACCTCTACTCGTAGTCAAATGACCAAAATGTCATAAAATTTATATGCCGAGAAAGATGGTCAAGTTGATTCATTACAACAAAGTAATTAATTAATAAGCAAAAAATCTCATGAAGTTAATTAGTTTTGATAATACACATTAATCATTAAAGCTATAAACGAATTAAATTTATAAACACATGAGGCAAGGGATGAATTATTAATTAGTGACCATTAATTAATGACCAAGGTCATTTTGGGTTGTTTTCTTTTTTTTTTTTTTTTTTATTTTAAAATAAAAATTTAACGATAGTTTTTTTTTATTAATAAATTTTAAATTTTTTATATAAATTTTTTTTAAGTAAAGAATTCTTATGAATATTCTTAATATTAAATAAAAAAATTTTTTTACAAAATTTCGTGAAATCCCTTATTTCCTTTCTCTTCACCAAAACGTCAAAGCAGACGAGGGATGAAGAAGTCATTCAGCGGCCTGGGACCAGATATTCGACGGTCATCCTTATCACCTCTAGTGACAGAATACCAGCCGGTGAGACCGGCTACGTCGAGCCCGAGTCGACCAACTCACTCACCGTGCCTCATGGTCAACACCTCATTAACTTCGCCGCGGCTATCCACGACCTATCAAGAATTAGTAAAACGTTTTCCCCAATTGATTTCCCTTTCAATTATTTTTTTTTTGTAATGTAAAAAATTTATATTTTTTTTTTAAACTTTAAATTTTCATTTTATTTTTAAATTTAAATATACAGCAGATACTTCCCTGATATGATCCTTAGTAGCGTTGCGAGTCTTTAATTATTTCTCACTCTTAGAAAATTTGCGCTTTTTTTGCTTTAAATATTTTTATCTTCTTAATTAATTATGTTAATTAACTTGACTTTAACTTTAGAAATAATGTGTGTTTGTGTTCAATATTGTTACTTGTTACCTAAACCACAAGTTTACCCTTTATAAATATTTTTTTTATCGTTTTCTTTTTTCGGGGTTGTTCCTCGGCGTTGATTTCCGCATCGTTGTTTGTGGGATGATTCAAGCAGTTAAAGGTTTTTGTTTGATTAATTTAAAATGCGTTGGAATTTTATAATCAATTATTTAAAAGATATAGACAATTAGAATAATTTGAAATTGGTAGCGAATACAAATAATTGATGTGAAAATTTTATAAGTTTTATTCAGAGGTCAAAATGACAGATTCGACCTGAACGGCGATGCCAATGCTGGTTCATTGGGGGACAGGGCCCGCTTTTATAGGCCTTTTCTGTTTAACAGATCAGCAAACTCCTATGTCTGGGTAGGCGCGGTCCAACTTTGACTCCCACGACTGGTGCTTATGCATTGGTTTTACTACACGAAGCATTCCTGGCCTTAATTTTCATCTTAATATAAAAAGAATATTTTTTTTTATTTGGCCCCTAACGCCAGGTTTTCTTCTTAATTATACTGTATTACTTTTATTATTATTATTTTTTGTAATTCATTAATTATTCGTCATTCTTTTTAGTTATTAAGATTAGTTTTTTATTTCATAATTCTTTTTCCTCTTTATTAATGTGTGCTAGTGTGTGTTTGCAACTCAAAGTGGATTTATTTGGAACTGATTTATAATTCATTTATTTAGATTAGTTTTATTTTAGCTAAAAATATAAATTAGCAACTAGTCTGCTGGTGCCTTAGAGTGACAATGTTCATAATTTGACTTTGTTCATGTGAACTTTCATTGGGCTGTATGTGAGTGTATGGCCAGGACGTAGTATAGGTCTTAAAAGGTTAGGAGCTATTTATATTCGCCGACAAAAGGAGGTGAATCCGCAAACGATTCCACTGTCGCAGGTTCCATCAGTCCTTTTCTCTTCTCTCCGATTTAACTAGCAATCGTCCAAATTACCCCTTCCTATCTTTTCTCTAATTATTCTAGAAATTTCTTAATAAATTTTAACAAAAAAAAGATTATTAAAATTTAATTTTAAATTATAATCTTTTTACTCATTAAATTAATAATAAGTAATATCATTATTTTTTCCATTTCACTTGGTGCAGTATATTTATAATTATATATATGGATAGTTTTAATTGTATATAGATAGACCGAGTCCAATGCTGACCGAAAGACAAATCTTTACTCTTATTCAAAGATGTCCACAATATCTAACTTCATCAGAACTTACTGGGAGAATATGAAACTTTAAGATCAAATTATTGCAAAAATTGGTTGCCCAGAATAATCGAGATGTGGGATGTAAGAAAAAATAAGAATCATTATATACCTTTTTTTTTGTTTCCTCCTTTCTTCAATTTGATATCATCAGTTTCATCAATTTCTCCATCTTCATCTCCTCTTAAACGTTTTCGCATCATCAATGAGAAATAATTCATGAGTTTATTGCGGCGACCAAATTCTTGTTCGGCCTCTTCAGCTGTTAAAGCTTTATAACTATAAATAAAAAAAAATAAATAAATAAAATTCTTTGTGTGAGAAAATTTGTATTTAAAAATAAATCATCGAATTACCATTGGATTGGTTGAAAATTGTACCATTCTTGAAGAGGAAATGCTTCTATAGCGCCATCAGCTGCATGGGTAAACACGTAATAAGAGGCATTTTCGGCTACCCCTCCTTCTCGGATTCCTTTATACCTAAAAGAATGTGAGAAATGACTTTATTTCTATTCAATTCTTATACAGTAGTTAATTCTTGTCAGTTGATGTTTCGATCCGGGTATGAACTATCCTCAGAGCTGGTAATGGCTTTTTTTCGAACATGGTTCATAGCCGGACCAAAGCTTCAGCTTAGAATAAATAAATTTATGCATTTCTTCTCCACCATTTATGAAATGATATATTTATATTAATGTAACAGTTCAATGAAATAGAATGGATGTCATATGATCATAAATCTACAGGTATACCTTTCAACATTTAATGTGTAAAAATAGTAATCGATGATTACATCAACATTCTTCTACGCTCATTTTCATCTTCGATTGTGCTCAATCGAATAATTACTTTTTTACTTTTTGAGGGAAGATTTCTTAAGTGAATTTGATATTTTATGTTAATAAATGAATAAATAGGTAAAAGAGTATAATAATGTCAAAAAATAAATCAATAATTTACCTTAAAAACTGCCACAAATAGTGTAAAAAAAAATGGTTAAAGACAAGTATACCTCAATTTAATATGTCTAAACAATTTTTTGTAAAGACCGTTTTACACGAGCCAATTTATTGAGCAGGAAATTCTTCAATTTGAATTCAATTTAGTGAATATAAAATAGTTTCCTATTTGAAAAAATCTTTTTGAAACTAACCAATAAAAGAATAAATTAGCCCAGTTTTTGAGCTGTATGGAGATTTTTTTTCGTTTATTTTTGTATGGGTTTTATATAGGTTAGATTCAAATAATCTCTTTAAATTGGGCCTGGATATCATATAGACAAGCATTTCTCAACCTATGGGTCGTGACCCAATATTGACAGGTGCAACCTTGTGCCAAAGCGTGAAAATGGTGAAATTGGGTCGCAAGGCAAAAAGGTTCAACCTGTAGATCATTAAAAATAATTTTGATCAAACAAAACAAAAACATTTAATTTCTTGTCTATAAATAGAGCACATTCACGCATTTTGAATTGTTTTGAGATAATTTATTTTTTTATACGAACCAATATAAATTGAGGACAATTTCTTGCTTAAGCAAATGAAGTAATCCTGCTCTATAAATTGGCTAGTAAAACGGTATTAAGAAGTTTTTTTTTATAAATTATATATTAATATTTCTATAATATGAATATGAATTTATTCACTTTTTTCCAGTTTTTCCTCCAACTTTAAGTAACCATGGTTGATCTTCTGCACGATATTTCTTACTAACAATACCATATTTTTTTCTACGAGCTTCTTCTCGAGCATCTCTTCCAAATTCACTTCCAGCACCAAATCTAGAGAAAAGATTTATATATTAATAAATAAATATTGGTTTCAATTTACTTATAAACTACATTTATTTACTTAGGCTGTTCTTCTTCGGTCCCCTTAAATTCTTTCATATTATTTTCTCTTTCCATCTTTACTTGATTCCATTTTGAAAATTCCACATTGACAGAATTATTAAAACGCATCACTTGATATTTTTTCTTGCCATTCCTATCAAATTTACAAAATAGTTTGTTAGTTTTTATTCAATAACTTATTTCAAAAATACTTACTTTGGGACACGAATACTATATTCCTATAAAAAAAAAAAAAAATTTTAGTAAAAATATCATATAAGAAAAAATAAAATAATTAAGGAAAAAATAACTTACTTGAGAAGTCATGCTAAATAAGAATTTTATAAAATTATATTGTTAATGTTTCACTATTTATATATTATAATAATATAATAAATATATATTTATTGAGAAATTCAACGTCAACAAACATCTGATTTATAATATTTGTTGGCAAATGTTCATTAATCATAGATGAAATATGAAGAAAGATAACTTCAATTTAAAAAATGAAAGCGACACCAGCGCGGTTTTACTTGAACTAATTTAGTCTAGAAGAATTTATCTTTTCTTTTAATGTTGTAAAGTCTAAAATATATTACAAAAAATTCATATTCCTTATTAATTGAGTCATTTTTTATTATTGAAATTAAGTTTTCATTTTTATATATCTAAAAAGTTAAGTACCTTAAAATAAAAAGAAAAAAAATCTAAAAAAAGGAATGTTTTTTTAAACTTGATTTAGTTAATATTTGTTATATAGAAAGAAGTTGAACAATTTTTGTGCCGCCCGGTGCGGACCGTACACACCGCCCCCCCCCCTTCCCCCTAGGCAGGCCACTGCTTTAGACTCCATCTATATTTATAAACATTAATTGGGAGTCAAAATAATTTAAATAAATTTTAATCGCTTTAGACGGGACCTTTAGAAAATGAAGCTATACCTCTTAGCTTTGTGTTAAGGGTGAGGGTACATTTATAAAAAGTAACTCTTTTAAAGAAGTAGTCCGAGCTTGAGCCAGAGGGTACAAGGGATACAAGGCCTACACTCCAATTGCTAAAATATTATCATATATGCTCTACTTACCAATTGCTAAACTAACCTAATTTAAAAAAATTGTAACTAAGTTTTTACATTTTATAGTTTTCATGGAATCATCAAACTTCTCGATTATTAAATATAAATAAATGTATTTTAAAAGATTATGGAATTACACATTATACGTAGAAATAAATGTAATTGAGGAAGATTTCGGCACGAATTTCTTCCTCGTTAGTTGACGCTTGAGCAACCAAGGCTCATACAATTTCAATATAATATACTAGTTAGGTTTTTATTTTTGTAATAACCAAGATAATATTAAAAAACTTTTTTAAAACAATTTTATTTTTACGACCGATTTTAAAGTTCTTCAGGTTTACAATGAGTAAATTTATATCTATTTGGTTTCTCTAGTTTTGTAAAGATATATATAAACTATAAATTAATGAAAAATATATGAGAAGGAAAAAGATTTTTTTATTTACAAAAAGAAAAAAATATGGTTTGATGGCCGCACATTATACAACTTTTTCTTAAGTAAGGAAAATTGTGTTATCTGCTGTCATATTCAGATTTTTCGCGTCGGACTCCTTGGTAGCCATTTTACAATTTTATTTTTAAGAGATTTTTCGTTTGAGTGTATTGATTGATTATTAAAATAAAAAAATTAAATTAATGAAATTTCGAACCCCCCTCCCTAACCTGTGTAGGTTAAAGATTATGACTTTGTCAATATTGACACCTTAAAAGTCAAGGGACATCGGTTCGAATCCCAGGTAGTCCGATGAAAATTTATTTAATCAATCGGATACTTATTTAAATCAATTGGTATCCGATTGATATAAATAAATAAGCCTGTATAATTCGTATTGTTATTAAAATATATTTGTAATTGTTTAATGTCTATATGGTCTCAGATGACGAAGATTTAAAAAAAAAAATTAAATTCCGTTTATTAATAAGCATAGGAAATAAAAATATTTATATATTGTTAGCATGGCAACGGGTCTTGCTAGCTTTTCCTATGGGATTCATAAAATCCTAAATTGAGGGCCTCACATTTATTTTGAGGAGGAAAATGATTAACACATCTTAAAGATCATTCTATTTATTATATGTACAGTCAATTTAATCAAAATCTTTAGAGTAATTAAAGAGAAAATCGGAAAAATCTAAAAAGGGTACAACGGTAAAATGAATCCCAAACTATTTGGGGGGATAAGGGTTAATACATTCAAAGATCAATCTAATAAATAATTGATTTATCAATTTTAATTAAAAACATTAGGATGAAAAAACTAAGAGTACATCAGTAAAGTATTAGTACTTTTTGGTCGATTTTATTGAAAATCTTCGAAGTGCATGCGACGAAGGTGCCTAGCTTAAACATCGTGTTTTTTCGCTTCTGAGATCGTTTTGTGAGACCCAGTTTTTTATAGACTCGGGCACTCTCAAAACGTTATATATTTCCGTTGAAATTTCGACATCGATTTTTTGCGATCTCAATACTTTCTTACTATATATTACATATATAGGTAAGAGAAAGTAAAAATAACATATTTATTTAAGCTTTATTTAAAATCTTTAACTTATAATTTTTTTTTAATAAGAAAAAATACAAACATTTGAAACTATTTTGTTTTATTGTCATATATAATTAAAGAAGTCAATTATAGTGACATCAAAGTTATTACTGTTAAAATTTTATATTATTATGGAATCTGATATGCTGAATTTAAAAATGAAAACCAAATTGTTCTATCACCCACCGTTTTTGAGAACCAGAAATTTTTTAGAGATGAAATACTTTTATTGATATCATCCCCATATTATTGCATTCATTTAATTTATTTTTTAACTTATTTTTTTTGAAGTATCGAAAGTTAGTCTGAAAACAGTTTTATTGCATTATGGTAACAAATATCCTTGAGTAGCCCTTTCATATGCAGTTTAAATGAAAGAAACTACGACAATATAAGAAATTTGCTTGAAAAGGTTAAGAAAATCACCATTGGTATGTTGGTGCTGTCCTCAAGTTGTACCTGACCTGCAATGAGATTATACATAATTCTATTGCTTCCTTAGAGTATAGGAAAGTCGAGCAAAAAACCAACACAGCTATTAAGCAATCCGAAAGGAAACAGTTCCAGGAGCGAACAATTCGGCACCTCCACCTTTAGTTGATGGCAGGAAAAATCCTCGTCCCACAGTTGTATATAAAACTAGTCCTAATTAAACAATTTGTGAAAGAATGAAAATAGAAAGTGAATCATTTGCTAAAAACACATACCACAACTTTCTTAGAAACACAAAATCTTAAAATTACACGGAGATCGTTGTAGAGCTACTTCCCTCTGATCGCGCTATGGACTGCAATATATCATTGCACTCTCTGGACAGTCATTTGGATTTCATTCCAGAAAATATAGGAATCGCGATGGAGAAAGAGCCCATCAAGATATATCACGAATGGAAAAACGATAGTGGCAAATGAAATATACATTTCTTGACTAATTTCTGCTGAACACAAATTCGAGAAATTTCAATTGCACAGTATAAGAAGAAAATGCACGTATTTTTTAATTTATTAATATATTTAATATACTATATTTCTTCTTGGTGTTTTAATTCCCATAAGTATTTAAAAAAAACTTTACAATAGTAAAAATATCCTAAATCTTGCTCCAAAAAATGGAGGGTGATGTAAAACTTTTGCTGCTATTTTTGTAACACTAGCACTATGCATAAACCAATGGCATGGATAAGGAATAAATTATTTTTGCAGATTAGTGTTATTTTAATTATTTAATATCATAGTGAATATGTCTTTTATTAAATCCGAATTAAAACTTTAATTTTTAAGTATCTCTTATTTGATATATTTATTTTATGAAAATTTATAAAAATATTTAATATATTTATATATATACATATGTAAAAATATATTCTAAAAAATCTAATAACTTTATTCAAATATTTATTTATCAATTTTTTTCTTTCCAGTTGAAATTTCTTGGATTAATTGTCTCATTAATTGAAGTTCATTTATTTGAGAAGAGAGAGAATGAATTTCTTTATCTTTTTCTTCTAAAGATTTTTCTTGAGATTTTTGCAAAGCTTCGAATTCATGGATTTGCTGAAAGGAAATAAATTAAAAAAATGTTTATTAAAAGCTGTTCGTTTCCCCCTCTAAGTGATAGCATATATTATCTATCATATAATTAAAAAGATTAAATAAAATGGCCTCGGATGTCGAAAGTTTTTCAAAAAAAATATAATACAGTCAAAATTATGTTTTTTTAGATACAGGAGCACCAGTTTTTCATCCGTTTTTTGTCCTTTCGGCATCTCAAGCCAAAGAGAGATGTAATTCAAATAAACATTGATTTAAAATAATTATACTATCTTATTTTATAATTTTGTAGTCTAGTGAATTTTCATTGGTTTGTTTGAAAACGAAACCCAGAGATCAGTAGAGTAGCAATTCAAAAATAATGGAGAAGGGCTCATAATTTATCTTTTCCCACATAAAAGACAAAAATAAAATTTCATTAATTATAGAAAAATAAAAATGAGATTTAATTATTTTAATTTTGAATTTTTTTTTGTAACGCAGGGACTTGGCAGATTTTTTTCACTGTATAGAGAATTTTTCGGGGGTTGTTTTAAGCTAGGTATTCTTTTTGAGAAAACTCATTTAAGGTATCTAAAACTAAAAAATTCAAAAAATGTAATTAGTCTATATTTTAAAATTCTAGCAATTGTTTCTTCTTTGAAATTCTATTTAAACTTTTTTCTCTTATTTTTGTCTTATTTGGTCTTGCTGGACTGGGAGAGTAGAGAGGATCTTTTATATTATAAAATCATGATTTGAGTTAATGATATGTCGAAATATTTAAAAATAAAATGAAAATATGGCTTATTTTCTCTCATTTATTCCAAAAAATGACTTATCCTGTTTTCGATTCATTGCTCTAAATCAGATTGTTGTAGAGTAATTGTTAAATTTCTAGGGTTTATTAATTTGTGAATTTAAAACAAAGTTCTTGATTAATAAATTGGTAAAATACAATAAGAAAATTCACTTACTCCTCGTAGTGTTTTAATATTCTTAAGAAGGCCGTCAATTTCGGTATTTTTATCTTCAATTACTCTTTCACGTTTCATAATTCTTTCTTCTAGTTTAGTTAAATTTTTAGAAAGTTCTGAAATAAAAAATAAATAATAATAAATTTTTTTTAATAATATAAAATTTATCATTTGTGTTTTTAATCCTTTTGATTATCACTTAAAATTAAATGAACTACGAGATGGGAAATGAAGTGAGTCATAAACAAGTGGTGGTGGTATTTTTTAAATCCTCTAAGAATGGTTTATATTTAATTACTTTTAAGACTTCTTTATAAGAATAATATCTATCTGGCATTAATTTTTACATATATATATATATATATGGTATATAAAGAAAGTCTTGTTTTATTTGCAATTGAGATGGATTTTTGAAATTTGAAATTTTAGTTATATTTTCTCCTTTATAATGCATATATTCTTTCTTGCAATCTACTTCTTCCTACTTGTAATCATGTGCACGACCCATTTCGCACCTATTTTTCACTTTCGTTAAATTAATCCGCAGATCTATGACAGAACTATACAAAATTGAATAATAGGGGTTTGCTTTGAAAAAGGTAGTGGTTTTCAAATCATCTCATACTTTCTAGACAAATCAATATTTTTATATAAAAGACAAAGTCGTTGTTGTAACGAATGAACTCAGAAACTACTAGACAGTTTCCCATAGTTTTATCCAATCTGTAGAAAATTTTCTGATGGTGGTTTGAGGCTATGATTAATTCAGATTAGACACTCTCCCTTTTTAGGAAGAGGAAAAGAATAATTTAATTTGGAATACATTAATTTCGGGAACTTGTTGAAGGATTCGGATGCGACTTTTTTTTAAGTATAGAGAATTTTCTCAAAAGTATATAAACAATATATATATAGTTGATATTGTCTAGAGAAGCCTGGGGATAGAAGGAGTTAAACTGAGGAATTATTTTTTAAAAATTTAATATGGTGGCCTCTCACATTAAAAAAAATGTACGATAGGTGCTAATGGAGAAGAGTAGGGACAGCAGGCGACATGAGGCAGATGTGCATAAAAACAAGTATCAAAGGCAATACAGGGGGACAAATATACAGAATTTGGATAATTAATTGAGAAAAAATAAATAAATAAAGTTCTTCTCTCTAATGATAAAAGCTCAGCATGCCCACTCCAAATGGAATAAAAAAATATTTAAAAAAAGCAAATACAAATACCAATAATTTTATTTTGTCCTTCTCGCAAAAGCGTATCCAATTTTTCTTTCTCACATAAAAGCCTTTCATAAATCTCTTTTAAGTGTTGTAACTCTTTCTCTTTTTCTTTTTGATTCAATTGTGTCTCTTCAAGAAGTTTTTTTATTCCTGTTATTTCATTGCTAAGCATATTCACCTGTTCTTGTAATTTCTTATTATTTGCCTGTTGTGTTTTTATTTCCTAAAAAGAAATTTCCCAAAAGTTAATTAATTATCAATTCCAATTTAAAATTGCATGATTTTATTTCTACCTTAAGTAAACTCTTTTTATATACGAGAATAAGACAAGAAAATAAAAAAAAGTGGATTTTTTTGAGAAGGGGCAAGAATACAAGAACAAAATGCAAAAATTCTCTATGACTCTAAAGCCAAATGTTTATTATTTTTATGAGGGATTAGAGAGAGGCCTCAGTTACTAAGACCATTTTCGCCACTTCTCAGATTAGATATTTTGCACCAACTCCGCCATATTGTGAGAGTTCCAGAAATTATACAGTATATACATTGAAAATTACTAATAAATAAATACAATAAATAAATAAACCTACTACATAAATATTACAGGTTATAGACGGGATGAATGTCAAAAGAAAAACTGCAAATATGAGATTTGAGAGGCCAATCGCTTTTTTTTTTTTTAAAGGATACTCTTGATTTTATTTTAATCTCTTAGGAGGGAATCCAGTAGAGTTTATATACTTAGGACATGTTTGATGGTAATCCTGATATTGCAGAGTACGCACCAAAGCGGGTCATGTCATGAGTAAGTATAAAGCCAATGACTTTGTGAATAAAAAGCAGCATAAATAAAAAATATAAAAATCCTTCTTTTAATATATAAAATTGTCAAAGTTTCGATCGTCTCTTCTTCAAGATTAAAAAAGTAATTAATTCTTTATAATACAAAGACATAGAGTACATTTATATTTAGAGACGGTTTTTTCAATTATTTTTTTCAAGTTAAAGAAAATGGTTAATTATAAGGAATATTAAAAATGCTGAGAATATATTTATTTAAAGCTGGAGTGGAAGACCCACCTCGTCAATTAAAGTTTTTTTTTCAAGTAATGCTCCTTCCAGAGCTGTTGCATTTTGATAAAGAAGTGCATGTAATCGACTAGCTTCATATTTTAATTGTGAAACGCGATGTTCAAGATGAGTTGTATGATTTGAAGCGGCTTCAAGGCTGGCCTAAAAAATAAATCCATTATTGTTAAATTTTTTTGTAAACATATTATTTCATATTAACCAAATACCTGGAGTGCTGATTCTGAATGTGACATTGCAGATAATTTATATTCATAAAGTTCCATTACAGATGAAACAGCAAGATTATTAATCTATAAAAGAAAAGAATAATTATATCTGAAATGAAGAAAAACGTTATTAGAGATAAAACGAAATACTATCTATATAGGTATAAATACACTTGTGGTGGACACATATAAACACACACTCTCATATTCATACGAGGAGACTACCCACTCTGCTGGTTTTTCCACCATTGTATTTCGGCAAATAGAATTGTGGAGGTTTTTCAGTCCCTTAGGGCCTGGACCTAAAAAAGGGCCGGGAATCGCAACCTAAAACAATACATCTCCACAGACTCCCGCATCTCATTTGCTCAAATTATAATAATTTTCTCTGGCAGTAAAGATTATTTTTTTCGATAACTCTCGCATAAATTAGCAATAACACGTATAATGATGTCTTATAATGCATTCATTGTTTGTGGTTTGCACAAATTCATTGTTTGTGGCATAGCACAAAAAAAGAATTCCCAGAAAAATGGAATATTTGGTGTGGTTTATAATCTGGTGGCATAATTGGTTTATTTTTCTTCAAAAATGGTGCAGGAGCCACGTTTATTGTCAATGAAATTCCTTAAAGAGCAAGAATTTTGTTTCCTAAAATTAATGAAAATATTTGGTGCCATATGTCTATGTAAGCATTTGAAACAATCATTTTATTGAAGGAGAAATGGAGCAGTGAATTGGCCACTAAGATCACATATTTGATAGAGTTAAGGTTATGTAAAGCTATTGTGCTATGCCAACAAATAATTAATACATTGCAAAGCAACATTGAGGTGTTATTGCTAAAATACAGCCTGAATCATCGAAAATTTGGTCAAAAAGTCATGCTATGAAAAGAAGCCGATATTTTGAATGTTTTTTTTTCTTATGAGGTGTTTGGTAAGATAGGAATGTAGTCACCACAGATTAGGTCGGAGTAACTAACTGAGAATGATAGGAAACGTTTGGGTAAATAATACATTTCATTATGGAAGATGAGTATCGAGATTTACATACTCCTTAGATGTTCCGAGTGACGAGAGACCCCCTCTAAGAATAGGCCAGAGGTAGTGATTGCACTGATTGGTTTGGTTTGATTCGTATTTTGCACCTCTCCTGACCCCTCTTGGGGTATGGGTGTGATCTGAATCGACGTTTGGGCGACATTACCCTCTGATAGATATACCAAAGATCAATTTTATATGATGTGATCTTGTTTTTTTTTTTTATGTTTTACAATTTTTACATTTGGTTTGTTTTTAATCATTTGTATTTTTACATTTATTTGATTTTTTTACAATAATTAATATGCTAGAGATAAGTTTCGGGATGCTCTGTAGAAGATGAAGAAAGGATAGTGCAGCCAAGAGAAAAATAAAATATTATACTCAAATTTTCGGTCGACGTTTTGGATACATGTCGCACCCTTCCTCAAGACCAAAAATTGTTAAAAATTACACGTCGGTGTGATTGTGGTCGTGAGAAATTTCCCGCTTTACGACAAGTAGGAGACGTTTTTGATTATGTTGGATTTTTTGCCAGACAAGCCAGACTCGAACTCGAATTATGTTGCAACTTCGGATTAGTAATCCCCACTTAGCATCTCGCCTCCATGTTATATTCTATACTTAATGTATCAAATGAACTTTATATTGAACAAAAAACTTGTTTTATTTCAATTTAAAGTTCGAACGCCCCTTTTGTAGATGTAGTAGAATGTATATGAATAGGAATGAATACCTTATCATTTTTTTCCATTTCTTTAAGTTTATCGATGAATCGATCAATAGTACTTTCTTGTTGAACAGTAAAAATGCGAGCTGGCCCGCCAGAAAAGTATGAATGATTGATTGTAGTGGTTGATGAATTTCCAGGACAAACTTTCGGATGTTGGATGAGTACAAAAGGAGCCATTTCAGCCATACATTTCGATAAGAGTGTAACACTAAAAAAAAAAAAATTAAAATAAATTACTTGACTATTTTCATAAAAATATTTAAATTTACCATTGGGAAGGAAAATTAATAGATCCTGTAAGAGATAAAGCTTTCCGTTTAACGTTCTCGCTTCCTACATAAATAGCAGATGCTAAAAGCCATTGCACCTGAAAGATATTAATTAATTAATATAGTATTAAAAACAATAGAAAATAATAAATACCTGTCTATTTTTTAAAAGGTCTGAATAACGTTTCTGCCAAAGAGTGTCGTGAGTGCTTAAATCAGATATCAGATCAAGAGCAGACACGTAGAGTTCCAAAGTTTCCATGGGAAAGAGTGCAGCATTCGTTGACGTTTCCGTGGTAATCAACTCATTAAAGATGTATACCACTTGCTTGGAACAGATTTAACAGTCTTTTTAATTCTTTCTCAACAAATTATTAGCTTTGTTACAAAAGCATTTTCTAACAGTTTGACGATCAGAAGTAAACTTTATGCACATGCGCATAGGCAGTAACTTAGTCCAAAACCTACTTCCCTCCCCCTCTTTAAGTTTTTTTAATTTATTAAATTATTTTATTTATTTAATGGAGAAATAAAACCTACAGTTTCTCAGGCTCCAATTTACTCGGTTACTTTATTTCGGCCAACCTTACACCGATCATTCTCAATGTTACAATGTGAGTTGGAGTGGATTTGCAATTGAATCGCTTAATGGGATGCCCCTCGCCTCTCCAAATAATTTTATATTATCGAGCACATGTCCACTTCACCAAAATCACTTTTGTAGCTTTGAGGATGGCCCGCGTCAGGTTGGCCAAAATATTTGTGTAATAAAGTTAAGTAAAGTGGAGCCTGAGAAACAGCAGATTTTATTTTTCCGAGCCTTTTTTTATGTAGTTCATCTGCCTAGCATTATACCTCGTTCTTAGACAATTCTTTATTTATTACTAATTCTTTTTTACTTGTATATTAAATAAATTTTATTCATCTCAATAAGATTGGGCTAATATTTAATTTAGAACTTATGCGGTATACTTAAAACTCCACTCCCCATCCCCTTATTATTTCACGTGGTTAGAAATTGATACTAAGGAAAATATACTTTAATATAGAAGAATTAAAAATCAAACAATGGAAGACTCTTTAAGTAAAAAGTTAGGTGCGCAGACTTGTGGGGCGAGTTGGAAAAAAAATCATAAAAATAAATTTATTTCTTTTGTCATAAAATGAATGAGAATGGCAAAAAATAAGTTCTAATTTAAATGAAAATTTAAAAATGAGCTTAAGGATTAATTCAGGCTTTCTCTCGTATTCTATGTCGTTAAACTTGTGATTAATACATAGAAGTCAATTTCAGTCTTTTTTGCCATTCTCTTCTAATCTTACTGCCATTATTTTCTCCAAAACATCAAATCATCCAAATCTACTTTCGACAAGATTCTTTTAAAATCATTTTAATTTTTCACACTCTAACTTACTCTTGCTCGTTCTGGTTGCATATTACCACTGGTCATTATAAATCTTTGGATCTTAGCAATTTCCAAAAAAAAAATAAAAAAATACTGCTATTGCATCAGATCGGAAATGTCATAAAGAAATAGGCTCTTCCAATAAAAATGAAAGCAAAATAATACTATTTTTTTTTGAATTTTCGGCATCTGATGTCATATAGACATTAAACGATTAAATAATATTTACGATACAATAATCCAGGCATATTTATTTACATCAATTGGTACCCAATTGATTTATTAATAATACTATTTATTCTCGTCAATTATGTTGGCTGCCTATCTTCAAGTCACCTATAAAAATCTCCAGTCATGTGTTTTCTTATTGAAGAAAGCTTTTTTATATAAAATAAATAATAACATTAAAATTGACTCAAGGAGTTGTGCTGTTCTCAAAAGGTGTTAATAGGTCCTTAAAATTCTACTTCGTGCCAGTTGGGGAGAATAAACCCAAATCTTTAGTCATAGGCTTGTTTAAGTAATTAGATGGAGAAATAACCAGTTTTGCATGTTATGTTGCATGAGTGGATGGAAATGTATTATTTGTAAAGTTGCACATGAATATTGATATACTATGTTCCTAACTTCAGCTTTGTTTTTATTAATAACAATGTCTAACAACAATGTAATTTCTATTTAATTTTTTCTTTGTTAACATGCCTGCTTTATTGATCTTATTTTAAAATAAATCTTTGCGTTCATTTATTTTATTCAAAAAGTGTTAATAGGTCCCTAAAATTCTACTTCGTAGCAGTTAATTTGGTCTGTTTTTTTTTCAACAACCAGAAAAGAGGGGAACTTTCTATTAGTTTAAGTTAAAAATAATTAATGCTTACATCACTTTTCACTTTGGTTAATATAAGTTGACGTATATCAGAATTTTTTGCAAGTTCTTGAAAGAGTTGAAATAAAGCACAGAGTCTGGTTTTAGAGTCGACATTCATTGAAATCATATCTCCACTTCCAGAATCTAAAATTAACATCATATCCTAAAACAAGAAAGAAAAGAAAGTATAATTAATCATAATAAAAAAAAATTATGCAATCTAGAGATTTACCTTAAAGCCTTGTTCTAATTGAGAGTTAAATTTAGTGCAAATCACTGGATTGTTTATAGAAAAAACGCGAGAGGAAATGGAATTAATTAATTCTAATGAGGAAGTGCTTGCACTTTCTGTTTGGATATTTTCGAGAGCTAATGTAACAAATTGTGGATAAAAAGGTTCGAGATCAGGAATAGGTAAAGAAATTAATGTTCGAATAAATTCTAGGAATATAGAAATACACTGCACTTTTGGAATGGAGAGTCGGGAAACATCAAGTGAATTAAGTTTAATTGAAGAAATAAGTTTCTCAACATCCTTGGCGTAACTAAAAAAAAAGAAATTTTATGATTATTTATTAAAAAAATCCCAGGATATTTTCGAGGATAAAACAAAAAAATCATGATAGAAAAAAATAAAAATTTCTGATAACAAAATAAAATATAAATTAAATACTAAAAATTGAGGTTTGTTGCCCCAAGTCTATGACCCGTATTCAGAAATGCTTACTTACTTTAGAGAAATTTCTAAGGATTTTTTTACATAGAATTTCTTCTTGACTGAATAATTGCAGTGGATGCTGGTCCAATCTTTTAATTTGTTAATTAATAATTTAAATCTTTAGGTAATTTTTTAATTTGAACGGGAATGGTTGTTGGTACTATTGAAATTTGAAAAAATTTGAAAAGGTCCATTTTAAAAATAAAAATAAACAATAGAATATATTTTTGAAACTCATTTATTTAGATTCTATATACTTTCCTTTATTTTTCCTTGTTTGTTCAAGCACTCGTCATATCTTACAACTAAAATTTGAATACCTCCTTCAAACAAGTTTGCCTCCTGTTGATGAAGTGCTTGCTGCTAAGGTGGTGTTTAATTAAAAAAAAAAAACTTACAGAGCACCACAAAAAAAAGAGATTGAACAGTGCCTTGACCTGTTTGACTCATAACGAGGAAGGTGAGGGGTTGTTGAGTCATATCGTCACAGGGGATTAAACATGGGTATCTCATAGCACTCCTAAGTCAATGGAATGGCGACTCACATCATCTCCAGTCAAAGTCAAGATCATGGCAACTGTGTTGTGGGATAAGCGTGGTATTCTGCTAGCTGAGTTTTTTCCAAGAGGAACAGGCGGCAAACTTCCTTGTAGAAAACATTCAAACTTTAGTTGTAAGATATGATAAGTTTGAATAAAGAAAGTATGGATAAATAAAAGAAAGTATGTAGAACATACAGGAAATAAATTTGTTTCAAAAATATATTCTATTTCCGAATACTACAATATTTAAAAAATTGTTGCATTCAACTAAAAGTGAAGGAAATGATAGGCTGAGTCTTGTATGTTCTATATGTTCATTCTCAAACCAATATAAGATTACGCATTTTAAAAAGATCAATTTTGACAATATAAAATATATGTTACGTTAAAGAAGGGGAGAGAAAGACGAAAAAGAAAATTGGTTTTTAAAAAAGTGAATTTTAATTACTTATATATGTTACTAATGTTATTGTATATGTTTATTCTTAATTTTATAAAAAAAAAGGCAACCAAAAAAAAATTTATGGATGTATGAGTTTGTTGACTGTAGGAACATGTCGAAATATATAAAAAAATAATTGTATTTTTTATATATTTACTTCAGTTGTACAAACAACTTTCCTTAACTAAATTAAGAAACCATCTAAAGATTTAAATCATTAATTTTTCTTAACTGTTTAATTAAAAGACTTAGGAATAGATACTTAAGAAAAATTTTCCCTTGAGTTAAGATTTTTGTTAGAACTGTTTCTGAATATGGGCCTCTATGTCAATATATTGTTTAAGATAAATGAGTGCGAGATGACTGTTTGGACTGGCCATGTTTGGTGCCTTCAGAGCCTAAAACAGGAACATCCACTTTCGTTGCCGTTAAATCAAAGCACCCCGGCCTAGGCTAGGAAAAATCATGCGGTTGCCAATAAATAAAAGAAAAATGGTAGTAAGGAAACACCAGGCTTTTGCATTGCCATTTAGCAAGTCCTCTACTACCCTTGTGGGGTGTTCCAATTTCCCTCATATTTTGGCAACTATGCAATGCTTTCACTTGGGTCGAGATGTTTTGGTGTAACAGTAGCGAAAGTGGATGATCCCAAGAACCAAATATGTCCAGTCAAAACAATTATCATGCACTCATTTATCTTAAATATTAATTTATTATTTATTTCTATTCAAAAGTGTTAGTTAAATCCAAATATTTTGAATTAATTTAATATATTTAGTTTTTTTATCCGCTAAAATAAACTAATATTTGGAGATTGAGAAAATTTTAAAAAATTAAGCATTTGTTAAGAAAATACCTCTTATATTTAAGAAGAACATCTTTATTTTGAGGGTGTTCTACAATTTCTTTAAAAAAATCTACTAATTGTCTTAATTGAAAAAGATCTAAATCATTATAAGCTAGAGCAAAAGAATCAAAAGTGGTTTGGACGAATTTCAAAATCTCTGATTCTGGTATATCTCCACAGAAATGTTCTAATATTATCATCATTTTGCATACCTAAAAAAAAATTATTAAAAAAAAGCATACATAGAATCATAGAATCTTATCATAAATAAAATTTTCATTTGAATCATCTCGGTAGTTATGTCTATCTATAGTATTCTCTATGGTCCTTTTCTTTAAAATAATATTCAAGATTATTTCTCCTTGTGATCTTGATTTCCATATACATCTTATTGCAGTATTCAATTTTCATGCTAGCCTTATTGTATCATGTTTTAAATATTCTGATAATTTTACTAGTCATACCCAGTTTTCATCCCTAGAGTATCTGGCGATTGACAGAATCAAAAGCTATGAATATTTACTTCTTAGTCGGATGTATATGAATTTGAATTTGAAAAATTTTATTGATAAAATGATGCATTTCATGTAATTTGCACAAGGCAACCCATAATATCGTTTTCTTAAACTAAGCTTCAAGCTTCTTCGCTCTTTATCCTTTGCTGGTTCAAACATATTTTCCAAAAAAAAAAAGGGCGCCGTGAAAAAAATTCAAAAAAGCCCCATGTGGTTAAATTTATTTAAAATATATTTAAAAAGAAATAAAAAGAAAATTTTACTGGTCATCTGATTAGGGTGTTGTTGTGAGTCGACATTTTCTGGAAGAATTTTTTAACAGTAGCTTTTAGAGGCAAGATGTCAAGGTGAACTTGTAAAATAGCGTTGCTTGTTATAAGGGCAAGGTTAACGTTTTAACGGTTTAAGAATTTATTTTCAACTCTTTTTGTAGTTCATAGGACAGACAATCGTACCCCCTTACATTGTATAGATTTTGTTATTCAAATCCAAAGAACTTGAAACCATAATAACCCCACCTCTTAAATGCAACTGTCTTGATATGATCTTTCCAAGTTAAACACCTGTCCAGGTGATGTGACAAAAGTGAACAAATTAATACATATATTGTCACCAAGTCTATTCGGTGAGATGTTTTAGCTTTCTATTTGTTTTTATTCACTGATACTCGCCATTTTTCAATAATATTTAGAAATTCAATAGAATTTAGATCTCTTCAACATCTAATATTTCAGTGAAAATAGAATACAATTGTGCCTTCCTTACCATTCAATAATTTCAATTTGGCGGTCTTGCGCATGCGGCAACATGAAATTGCTACACGTGAGATGTCATTTAATGGTTGAGTGCTTTGGAGTGTTTTTACGTATTATTTATGCTAATTTTCGTGTTTTATAACTAAAGTTTAAATTCTAAATTCATTAAAAATAATTTTAGAGAGAGAGTAATGAAAAATTATGAGAATCGACAATATCTGAAGACCATATGACCATAATTCTTTACTTTGAGATGACAAATATACACTAAATGGACAATTTTTGGCCAATTCTAATATCAATTGGAATCAAGCTATCATTTAAAATAAGTAATATTTACCTGCACTCTTATACAATTTTTTTGATTTTGTAATTTGTATAAAGTTTTTAGAAATTTTTTACTATCAACAGTACGCATAAGCAAATACACAGCAGGAAGATTTTTATAGCATAAATTGACTAAAACACTTAAGGATAAAGGAATAATCCTTTGTTCGGATCCTTCAATCCATTCTGTCAGAGTATATATTAAATGTGGGAGGTGAGCTTCTTGCCAAGTTATTTCTAGGCCGTATGTTAATTCCTAAAAAAATGTTAATATTGTAAAAAAATAAATAAAATTTTCAAAAAAATAAATTTCTCATACTTGTAACAGTTGAAGTAATTTTAATTGTTTGTCAACAATAATATCTGAGCCCAAAAGTCGGGTCAGAATGGGGGTAAATTTATAAGTATGAATCAGGGAATTTCTTGCGCTTGGATTTTGACATGCATATAAAAGAACATTTATAGCTGACCAAATAAGTGGATTTCGATATTCCAGATCAGACATAACATTATGAAGATTAACAAAGAATTCTGACGTGATGCTATTTCCAGGCTCAAAAACACTCAAATCTGCTACCCCTAAGATCTGAAAGATTTTAATATAAATTAGAGATTGAGAATTGAATTCTAATTTGATATAAATGAAGGAGATATAGATACCTGAAGTTGTCTTTGTAAATTACTATAAACAGAATCAGATTTATGTTTTAGGTACGTTTGAGACAAAGAAATAAATGCTTTCATATGTTGAAACTTTTCCATTTTGTTTTTATTCTTGAAAATATGAACTGATTTTTAAAATGTACAAAAAGATCAATACATGTAATATTAAAGCTAAAAATTTTTTATAAAATTTTCAAAAGATAAATATTTCAAAATTAGATTATCTTGTATAAAAATAAACAATACAGACAACAAAAATTATGAAATTTATAATTATTTAACCTACTGCTAATATAAAAAAAAAAAAACATTTAAAAACATTCAGGACAGAAAGAAATCTAAAATATATATTATAAAAGATTCAATTCAGAAAATTAATTAATAGAAATTATTTTTTATTTTGAATTTAACCGTTCTTGTAATCATGGAGTTTAGAATGAAGAGCATAAACTTTATATGTATATCAACAAAAAACTAATAAAACACCATAAATTATCTATATTAAAAACATAAAAATGATTACATTTAATAAAAAATTTCTAAAATTACCTTTTTTTAAAATCAGAAAGATTTCATAATTCCTGATTTAAAATTATTTTTCAATTTATTTAGAATTTTATTTTTATGCCATTGAGATTAGAGTGGAGATAATAAACTTTACAAGATTTTAAACAAAAATCATAAACAAAATTGAAATTTCACTATTTATTTAAAAAATAATATAAAAATTATATTCAAAAATTTTTTTTCAAATTATCTAAATTTTAATTCAACTTCTTTGAGGATTATTTTAAATTTATATACTTTGATTAAAAATTAATTTTTTTTATATTTCCCGCCCTTGGAAAAAGCTTACTTGTCAGAAATTTAATCCTCTTTATCTTTTAAAAAATTTGCCAGTTTTTAAAAGTTTTACGTTTTTTTTTTTAAACAATTTTATGTAATAAGTCTAAATATTAAATTAGAATAATCTCATTACTTAGAGTATTTGTTTAATTAGAATATAACAGTTTTATAAAAATTTTTGTTATATATTTTCATATAAATATCAGTGGACCATTTGAATTTCTTTTAATTTCGAAGAATTCGTTTTTGAAATTTCCAAAATTTTTTAATCATTTTTTCTTTTTAAAATAAATTTAGTTTGTGATTTTTTTAATTAATCGTAATTCCTAATTTAGAAAATGTCAAAAGAAGTTGGAAAAGACCAATCTGGTAATTATTTACATCTAGACGAGATAAAATAAATCTAGTTTCTCGCGCCACTACTATCTATATTTTTTCAATACGTTTTCTTAATTTCCTAATTTTTTGGAAATAGGATAACTTCTTTTTAGCTCTTATGATTTTTAAATTTGACAAATAAAGTTGTTCTTTAAAAAGGATTATTCTTCTTTTCTAATTAAATTATTATATAATAATATTTCAAATTTATCATTTTGAAAATTAATTTTCAGCTAATTTTGATGCTAGTCTCTTAAGCGAGGAAATTTTGGATCGAGCTTCTCCAGATCTCTGGCCTGAACAAAGTATAATATTTTTTTAATCTTATTATATTTAACTCTTTTAATTTACATCATTTTTTACAGTACCAGGGGTATCAGATTATTTAACAATTCACAAACAATCAAAAAAAAAACTCAATAAAACATGGAAAAAGCCTTTAGAAGACGAAGATATAAGTCTTTTACATCGTAAGTATATATTAATTTCAATAATGGTTAGTCGAAAAGGTTTACGCCGATATTTAAGCAAAATTCAATATTATTTCCAGTGAACTTTATTAAACCAAATTTGTACCATTTCGATCGATAACTTTTAACCATTTTTTTGCTAAAACCATAATCCCAATTCTATAGAACTTCTAATGTTTCTTGACGAAAAATTGCGACAAGTGATTTTCACAAGCATTTTTTGAAGTCAATTTTACATTATTAAGAGAGTTCTGCAAAGAACGAAAAAAATGGTAGTGGTGATGATGCAAAATCTGGGCTATCCGGTGGATGCAGCTATACTTCCCAACCAAGCTCTCTCAATTCGTAAAAGATGTATGCTGGTCTGGTGTTGTCATGGTGGAACGCAACTTTTTTTTCTCTAGACCAATTCCTGCCTCTTTCTTTTAATTGCTTGCTGTAATCTGGTTAATTGTTGAGATCAGAACCAATCATTTGACCAGGTTGTAGCATTTCATGATTGACGATCATCTTCCTTGGTATCAACCCTGGCTTTGCTACCGTTTGTGTGGTTTCACTCTGCTTCAACCACGATCCATTTTTCATTACCCATCATGGGAAGTTTCAAAAATGGTTCGATTTCGATTCGTTTCAGCTATGATTCGTAGATGGAAACTAGGTCCAGTAGACTTTTCACTGGTAAATCGTGTGGAACCCAAACATCGAGTTTCTTTTTGTATCCAGCCTTCTTCAAATGGTTTAAAATTGTTTGATAGAGAATTTGGAGTTTTCTAGTGATGTGATGACTGCTTATGTGCTTCACTTTTTTGCATGATTTCATCGACTTTTTCAGTAATTGGTCGGCCAGAACGAGGTGCATCTTTGGCATCAAAATTTCCAGAGTGAAATCGAGCGAACCATTCATGATTTCAACCGTTTTTTATTTCTAGAATGATCTATGAATGTCACCTACCAAATGACGCCTAGTATAGTCAGATGCAATTTATATTACAAAATACATACGACTTTAAAGTCATCTATCGCCAAAATTGGCGGAAATTCTTTCGACTATCCATTATATATATATATACCCAATTTGTTTAATTTGCGATATAGGCAAGGAAGGCTAAAGCTATTTTTTTTATTTAATATATTGAATGGATAGCCCAATACCTTGCTTTTTTTAGTTACGTTATTTAAAATTAATGTCACTGGATGTGTAGTAAACAAAACCAATTATAAAACTCATTAGACAGACTGCATCAAACACTATTTTATCATTAGTATCAAAACCAGAACTTCCTGAGAGTTGTTTTAATATTTTTTTTAATCATATGAACCAATTTATACGCTATCAAAAGGGCAGGGTACGCTCTTGACTTTTGTATCAGTGTAAAGACTCTTGAAATTGGTTTTTAATATAATAATTCTATGTTCAGAACCTAATGGACCTTTTAAGAAAAAATTCCACTAAGATTTTTTTACATAAATTTGTAATAGGATATTCGTTATTTCAGAAAAGAGAAATATATCTTTTATGTTTTAGATATGTATAGATTATATTTAAAATCACTTTCAGGCACAATGGGGATGCATGATCCTTCTTTGGAGGGCCAAGCCAGAAAAATATTATATATTTTATTTCAAAACATTATTAAAAAAAAAAGAAAAAAAAACTGCCAAAATTAATAAATAAAAATTTTTTTCCCAGATTTTTTTTTCACCTGAGAATTTGGTGCCTGACTGAAATCTTCTCCTCCCTACCCTCTGTCCTTTTCAATGGAAAATTCAGAGGTTCTATCTCTTTTAGAAAAAAATATATATAAATAAGCGAGTAGATTTAATACTATAGCAGTGACACTAATTTTAAATATCATAACTCAACACTAACATTAAAACATAACAAATTTATTATGAAACACATCTTTGAATCTTGGATAATTTTTTGATTTGCCTATTGATCTAATTAGGCCTATATGAATTCGGCAAAAATTTCCAAATTCGTAGGCAATTACATAAATTAACCATAATATATAAATTATATATATAAAATTATTTAAATTTATTAATGCTAGGGGTTAATGTGAAATTTAGACGTGTTAGTAGGATGGTTATGGTGCTATATAGATCTCCTAGTCGGGATTTCAAAATTTTAGAAAACTTAGATAATATTTTAAATTGTACGTCTATGGGTAGTAAGGATATTCTCATTTGCGGGGATTTAAATTTGCCTGATATTAATTGGTCATTTGTATCAAATAGTAATTCTCTTGGCCACGTTTTAGTTGATAATATTTTTAAAAGTAGAAATTTTGTCCAAATTGTTAATGAAGGGTCTAGGCAGAGGTCCAGTGGACAAGCGTCTGTACTTGATGTCTGTTTAACCAACTTTGATAGTGACAATATGAAAGTCGCTATTGA
>JAAAKE020138571.1:0-13668 GCA_010014785.2 Anisolabis maritima
GGGGGGATAAAGATTAATACATTTCATCTAATAAATAATTGTTTTAATTTTAATCAAAATCGTTAGGGCGAATTTTGAGAAAATCGAAAAAAAAACAAAAAGAACTACTCTCTGGCCAATTTTTTTGAAAAACTTCGAGGAACATGTGACGAGGGTACCTACCTTAAATATAAAATTTCAGTCTCATACGTTTTTTGGTTTTTCATAAATCTTGAGAAGACCTCAAAACGTGTATTTCCTTTCAAATCTCATCACTTGGCCATCGCTATTTATTTCATATATAGGTAAGAGAAAGTAAAAATTATTTTTTTACTTTCAGGCCAGTCTATAAATTTTGGGAGATTTTCACATTAAAATTCTTTTATTTCATTTATATTTGGTCATTAAAAAAAAAAATTCGTTTCTTATTTTTGTATTTCACAGTTAAACTTGAGGAAGCAATTGTTAAAGAATAACTTTGCCAGACGCCTGTGCTGTGAGGCTTCTCAACTAGGACATCTTCTTAAGCATGGAGCATTAGGTTAGATGAAAAGGCCCAGGTGAAAATAGAATTGGAAATATCAGGGTCTGGTAGGAAATAAAAAATCTTCAATAGATGTGGTATCGTCTGGGTTTGAGGTGTCTGTTCCCGACCTTAAAAACATCTTGCTGATAAATAAATAAATGACGAAAATTTATTTAGCTTTTATATTATCTTTTTCTAATTTAACCGCTTTGTGAGTATATTTTTGCTTTTAGATCCTCCTGAAAGGGTTTCTCAATTTACAGTGATTGGTTAGAGCCAGTCTTGTATCTAGTATGAGAAGCGATCGGAATTTTTATTTTTCACTTAATAACACTACGGGATATAAGTGTGATCAAGTGTCTGGTGATCTGGTGCAAAAGATGCCCCGAATAGGCTGGAGATCCCGGCTTCAATTTCCAGAGTGAATATGATTAGATTACTTGACCCACCAGCAAAAATATACTCACAAAAACTTAACAGTAAACAATGATATCAAGTCCAATTCGAGGCATACATTGATTATAAATATATAATTCATAGGTCTCAAAAGCTATCCAAATTCTCTTTTTCTAGATTCACAATTTATATAAGCCCGAAAATATTAATTGAGTGAATAAATAAGAGAAAAGAATTTTTCTCTAATTCTTTTACGTAGAGTTCAGATTATTGGAAACCCCTGATTTGAATCATTTAACTAAATATGAAAAAAATTTTATTTATAGCAATTTGAAAAAGAATGAAAATATACAGCAACGAATGGAACAATTAAATAAAATTAAAGATGAAAATCATCAGCTAATTAAAGAAATGAATTTCGAATTTATCAAATTCAAAAAGAAATTTGAATCGATTTTTGAAGCTAACAAACTTAAATTTAAAGACAAGTAAGTTATTCATCTCTATTTTTGTATTATTTAAGATTATATTTATGGTACAGAGATTAGATTAAGATAAAGAAGTAAGAGCTCTACAAAACAATATATATATTTATATAGCTGAATTAAATAAAAAATCTTAACAAAAAATTAAATTACTTTAAAAAAATAAAAATTTTCTTATTCTTTAGTGTTGGTTTTTTCCATTTAAACTTATTATTTTTTTCATGTACTTATTAAAATTTTCTGTTGGTTTTTTGCAATTTTTTTGTCTTTGGAGGGGGGGGGGGGGGAGGTCTGGAACTTCAGACCCAAATCGAGGGGCCTGGGAAGTGAAAGCCAGGAATTTAAATAAGATGGAACTTAAGGAGTTGATCTTCCAGTGTTTATAAGAGAAATACCTTGAAAGTGAGTTTTCCTATGAGGGTGAACAGAAAGAAAGCATTTTCTTTTCGGCATCTCAGGCCATATTGACCACAAACGATTTCAACTATTATATTTTACGATACATGTTAACCAGGTCTATTTATTTATATCAATTGATTTACAATAAATAAATTTTTATTGGACTGCCTGGGATCCATAATGCTTTGGCTTTTAAGGTAATCAATATTCACAATGTCAATAACATTAACTACGGGGTGGAGTCTTATTACATGGAAACATTTATTGGAACTGATGGAGTAATTGTTGAGCTAATTTTGTCTGTCTGTCCACTGAGATAGGAACCAGTGAGTTACAATCAGAACTCTGCACCTATTCGACACTTGGGAAATTTCTTGAGGTGTTTGAAAAGATGGAAATCGTTGGGAGCGAGACTAGGACTAATAGAGTGGATGATCAAACAGCCAAATTCTTGGAGAAGATGCATTTTTGCGATGATCCATATCTGGGCGAGGTGTTTGACCATCCACCATATAGACTTCTCATTCCTCCTCCGATTACCATCTTTTCTTAAACTTCAAGAAATTCCTGTCTGGTCATTATTTTCAAAGTGATGGATAGGTGCAGCCATTGGCCTGACATACACACTGGCTCCCATCCCAGACGATCGACTTCTTCGACACAGGAATACATGACAAGTATCTCCAGTGGGAAATATGTTGAAAAGTTGCTCACCGATTGCTCTATTTGTTCCAAACTAAACTTACTTTCTAGATAACTTGAATATTATGTCGACTTAGATCTTAAATTTTTGAAGAATGACTCATTAGATATTGAGCTTAAGATAAGTGGGAGATTCGTTGTAAGGACCCTTTTTGAATATGTAAGATTTGTTTTTCGAAAAATAGTTTAATTTTATCCTGAAAACTTTATTTGATAATATATAATTTATTTTTAATTTTTTCAGCTTACATAGAGCTTTTGAAGAAATACTTAAAATTATTGAAGTTTTAAAACAATTAGAAGATTCGAAGATCTCTAAACTTGAGAAAAATCTCAAAAAACAAGTAAACGCACTCATTGAATCTGCTGGTGACAAACACGAAAAGTGTTTATTCGATCAAGTGAAATATTTTCTTGAAAATTACAATAAATAATTAAAAGAATTTAATATTAATAATATTATTAAAATTTTTTCTATATTTATAATGTATAAAAAAAAAAAGAAAAGCTATATATTGTACTAATGTATTACTTAAAAATATAATCAAAATCAGAGCTTGCAAGAATTTTAAATAAATTTTGTTTAATTTTTTAAAAATTAATGGGTTAGGTGAAAAAAGGGATAGAAATTTAAAAGAAATAAAATTCTTCAAATTAAAATCCTTTAAAATTAATTTAGATGTGTTTCAAAGGCACATATTAAAGTGATGATAATTTTATTCCCTTTTGAAAATATCAAATGATTTTAAATAGGCGAGTGACCAATATTCTCCCTCCTCACTTAAGTTTTTTTAAGTAAAGGTTTTTTAAAATTGAACATTTAATCAAAATTTATTTGAAATACTTGACCAGCAAATTTTTTATTAAGAATTCAAATAATTTTTTTATTATTATTCCTTAATTTTTTTAGTTAAAGCTTTTTCCTTTACATCTTTTAGAAAATAGCAAATAAGTAGAAAAAAATAGACTGTGTGATCTGGAATCTTCTAGTTCCGGACATCTAATTCAGGGGTGACCAAATTGAACTACAAACATGTTCAAAAATTATATAGCAATCAGACACATTATAAAATACTTTGTAAAGTTGATTTCTTTCTTTATTTTCACTATATATAAATATTTATTTAGCGAATTAAGTTTTCCCCAGAAAATCTGATATCAATTCAATGTTTCAAACATGAAGGAGTAGTCGCAAATTTCCGACTAAAAATTTTTTCTCAAAAGTTAATAATGATCATAATAATATTTTTTTAAATGTTTATCTACAGTAAAGGGGGGGTCAAATAAAATTGTTGTCATGTATCGTGCTTGGTTTTTCTTCAAGTAAATTAGAAGTCGGCTTTGGGTGTTTGGACCAATAAATTGCATCAGATCTTCAAAGGTCTCAAATAGCATTTTATAATTATTTGGTTTCTGAATCTTTAAATCTCGAAAAGTTTTAATTCCCTTTTTTACTTTCTCTTACTGAATGAGAAAGAATTGCGATCGCAAATCTCGATGTTGAGATTTCAACCGAAATACACGTCTCAGGTCCCCTGAGTTTAAAAAAAAATGGTCTGTATGACTGTGAACAATATTATTTAAAAACGAAAAATGTTCGAGGCTAAAATTTTAAATTTAAGCGAGGTACCCTCATTGCATGCACCTCGAATCTTTTCAATAAAACGGGCAAATGGATACCCATTCCCCAGATTCGAGGTGCATGCGATGAGGGTACCTCGCTTAAATTTAAAATTTCAGCCTCGAACGTTTTTTGTTTTTGAATAATATTGTTCACAGTCACATAGACTGACCATTTCCGTTGATATCTCGACATCGAGATTTATCATTCATATAGAGGTAAGAGAAAATAAAAAAAAAAGGAAATTAAAATAAGACTTCATTGTTATTGATGTACTTTTTTAGTTTTTTTTTTTTTTTTAATTTCCTCAAAATTCGCTCTAACAATTTTGACTAAAATTCATAAATCAATTACTTAGTAAATGATCTTTGAAATGTATTAATCTTTTCCGCCCCAAAATTGTTTTCAAGTCCACTTTACTGATGTAGTCTTTTGAGTCTACGCAAAAAATCTGGTCTGACATCACATCATTCAGCTTTTCTTACCTTAGGTATGTGATGTGCGTTTAGTTACACCACATTTTTATTCTTGAATTGAAACAAAAAAAAATGTACAGAGTTAGAGAACTTTTTTTAATTTGAAAGATTTTATTTGAATTTAAATTAAGCGGGCAAGTTATGTCAAGCGAGAAACAAATAAATAAATAAAATATAGAAAAATTATTTTATAAATAAATAAATAAATAAATTTATTAATAATGTTAATGATTTATATAAAAACTATATTAAAATATTATATTTAATCTTTTTTTGACACCAACTTGGATTGATTAGTAGATGACGACATCGATGACAATTATTAATTGAACATGAATTATAAGTATTGTTACATTAATTAATTAAACGTACACATTAATTTCAAGGGTTTAAATGTTTTATTTAATATTCTCAAATAAGTGGATGAAGAATTCAGTAAGAATATCGAGCAACTTAAAATCATCTCAAGGTAAATATAATATTTTTCATTTGTTTCTAATTAAAATTCTATTTTCATTTTATTTAATTTAAACTTCTTTTCAAAATCAAACAAGTCATTAAAATTTACTATTTATTTTTGCGATATTGACGATTGATTTGGATTCTTCAGAAAGTGAATCGTAGAAGTAACCAAAGGTTTTAAATAAAAAGTTGATTTATTCATCAACGTTATGAACACCGATTTCACTCATTATTAAGGCAGATAAGGTGTCGCTTTCAAACAAAAGAGAGATTTCCTAGCATTATTAATAATTCTCTCGTTCTCTCAGACGAAAAAAATAACTGAAACATCAACAAACATTATTGCTCTTAATTTATGACATCCAGACACCTTATTTCCCCTTATGATAAGTACCAACGTTGACAAATAAATCAACTTTTATTTATACACTATGGCCGAATCTGCTTTACTTTCTGTACTTTTATTTTCTCATTGATTCCAGGATTTCTTGTTTAATTTGTCTTTACGAAATGATAAGGAAAATATTAACAATTTATAAATGTACTCAGTATATATTATAAATATAAATTTTCCCAGAGACACACTTGTGAATATAGAATACTGTCATCAATCCCTTGAATAGCGCGGTTTTGATTAGCTTTTGAGATCCTTCAGCATTATACGCGGTATCAAATTTGATTAGGGGGCTCTTTTTTTTTTCCGATGCGCCATTTTTTCCCGTCGTGAGCATTGGCAACTCACAGCATAGCCTTCAGCTTGAAGCGGGAGACTTAGCGCAGTTTTGCTTTACCCCGTAAAACTTGAGGATTCATTAACCGCGCTAATAAAGGGAGAAAGCGACTCGAAATAGGATGGCAAATAGCAATCTTCTATACCTAAGTCTGTGGTTCTTAACTTTTCAACTGTTGGCAACCCTTGAGTTTTCAAAATGTTTCCGACCCCCTTGCAAAAAAGTCAAATTTTGAAGGAAAAAAAATAGAAAATTTTTTGTAAATTATCTTTTTTTTTTTTTTTGGATATGGAAGCATAAGGCCCGATGGACCTATAACGACTAGTAGTCACATGCACCAGGAAGAACAGAAGGGAAGAATGGTGATTTTTATATAATTGCAATTTTTTCAAGAAAATTAAATAAACAAGATACAATAAGATGCACAACTATTGAGATAAAATTTTGTTTTATCAATTAAATATTTACAAAATCTTAATTACTTTTTTGCTGTTGCACTCTCTCAATTATTTTTTTGAAACGCGTCCATGCCCTGCTTTTCGTCATTATCTTCTAAAACTTTGAATTTAGGGCCCTTTTGTTTTTTAAATATTATTTGACGATTTTTTTTTTTTTTTAAATTCATATTTTATATTATTTTGAGTTTTAAACATTATAATGCAAAATTATGCAAGTATATTGATATTAACACTTGATTAATTGATTAAAAACTTGCGTCTCAATTTGTAAAATTGCCTGAGAAAGGGGTATCGAGGTGATCGTTCTTGTTAACTGCTGGGTTAGATGGATATATATATGTATACGACAAGAGTGATAAATGATTTTTCTCATTAATATAATAAATATTTATAGTCAACAGCCAAAATTGATTAAAATATTAAAAAAAAAAAAGTTACCAAAATTACAAAATGTTTCTTTATCATAACGTCCCGCACTCCTGAAAAGTGCGTTCACCCCTAATTAAGAATCACTGCCTTAAATTATCTCCTTATTAAGGCCGTGGGACCGGACGGCTTCTATAATTTTTAATACCTGAGTCAAGGGTTATGTGTTATAAAAGAAAATTAATAATTTCATCTTTTTTTTATTTGAAAAAATATAAAAAAATCATTACAAAGTATATTTATAAAAAATCCAAATTATCTTAAAGTTAACCTCCATTTCTAAACTTTTTCTTTAATAATAAGAAGATTGAGGAGGAATCTTTGAGGAACAAATGCATTGTGGTTCAGTATAAATATTCGAAGGATATGTCTTTTGAAATTTTAAAGAATAATATGGAGGTGAATAATTAGGCATTGGGGTTTCGTAATAATAATTTGGATTTTTTATTAAAGGAAGCTTTTTATGTGCATAAATATTGGCTAACAAATCATGTGGTTTATATATGTTATCACCTGAGCTACCAGAATAGGACTCAGATGGAAATGGAGGTGGATAATAATAAGCAGGGTCTTTAATTAAAGAAGGTTTTTTATGTGCATAAATATGGGATAATATATCGTGCGGTTTGTATGCGGAATCAGCATAGATATCTGAAGGAATAAAAGGTTTTGGAACTTTCGAGGAATAATCTGGAGGTGGATAATAATAAGCTGGGTCTTTTTGTGAATACAAATCATGAGGTTTGTATGTGGGATATGGTATTTCTAGCGAAGGTTTCTTGTCATAATATTTTGAAATTTTCGGCCCTTTAATTGGTTTATTAAAATAGACTGTTTTATGAACAGAGGCCAGAGGCCCAACGATGGCCAGGTCAATAAATTTAACAGGTCGTAAATTATATTTTTGACCTTTTTTAATATCCACATGCTTATGGTAATCGTACGATCTTGATTGAGATCCGCTGCTCTCTGTTGTGGTGGGTTGAATCATAATGAGATGAGGAACAAAAGTGGATGGCATCGAAGAGCGCAAAATCAAAGGAATGTCATTTCCACTCCTCTCCTCCATGAACAAAATTCCTTTCTAAAAAAAAAGAAAAGCTATAATCAAAAACGAATTGAACGCTTTTGTTTGATGTATAGTTACACTTAAGAGTCATGTCTGGTGGATAGCGACCTCGAGTTACTCCAGATAAGACCGGCATTTCTTTTCTATGCCTTCCCCCCCCCCCCCTCAGTGTCAGTTTTCTGACCTTTGGAGTATATATTAAAAACTAATAACTCTTCCTATGATGCCATTTAGACTCCGTTCGTGTTTATTTATTATTTAACATTTTTAAAATCAAAACAAGTTCTTTAAAATTATGAATAGAAAAATTTTGTATATGCGTTTAATTTCGATAAAGTTAGTTAATAGATGAAGAAATATTTTAATATTTCAGGTAAATCGCTTTTGGCTTCAACTTACTATGCGGTATTGCATTGGTTATATGAAAGTCTCATTGTGCCATTCCTGGCACTTTGACAAAACCTTCCTGTGAGTAGCGACCTAAATATCAAATTTGAACTTTGAATGTTTTTTCTATTTTAAGAAATTTTATTCACATAATTATTAACTTTAGCAAAATAATATCTCTATAAAAAATGATTCTATTCATTGAACAACTTTTGTCTCCAGGATTTCTCAAACATAGGCGAAAACGTTAAGGAAAATTCGAAAAAAAAAAAACAATTGAAAATAAAAAAAAATTAATTTTGTTAAAAAAATTACTTTAAAGATTTATCACTATACAAAAAATATTAAAACCGTCACAAAACCTACATGAGTTTTCAAATTAGAGAAAACTAACTCTGCTTTATCTTTTCATAAATATTTCGCCAAATAACACAGGGTACTCAGACTTTGAGCGTTGTTCCTTCCAAAATGAAAGCGCCAAGAGAGAACAATGAATTAGAGATGTAAAATCACAAAGTTTTAAACAACGTCACGACGTCGGAGACACCCTGAGCCTGGATTAATATTAAAAATAGCCACATAAAATTATGGGAGCACCATCGAGACGTAAATTTTTTTTTTAATTTAAAAAAATGCTCAAAACTCTTTTAATATTTCAACAATGCAAATATAAAAACAGTGGCTGGAGTGGATGTTGAAGTAGAAGTAAATAAAAGAAAGCAATATGGTCATAGATGCCGAAAAAAGAAAAAAATTCCTATTATTAAATTGGCTGTGCTTTGAACGGCTAGGGGGCCCGACGGAAAAAATCTGGGGTGATAGCACATCACTCAACTTTCCTTACCTTAGGTATGAAAAAGTTGTGTGATGTGCGTTTTTCACACCAGATTTTTTCTTAAGAAATGGATGCATAAGTACAAAAGACCCTGCAGTGTTGGGAAGATCAAGAAAAATATTCTGGAAGAATTAAATTTGAATGATTGTAGAAAATAGTGGCAGGCATCATTTTGGCCATCTTTCGTTTGAAAAAAATTTTCATTACTTTTAGTCTCTATTATATTATTTTTTATTATTGAGGTGCATCCAACAATTTTGTGGAGGGATTGATGAAAATGTCTTGATTAACACCAAGTTTAATTTTACGCTCTCTAAAAAAACAAAAATTATTTTCTGAAATTTTGTTACAACAAAGAACTAAGTTTGTAATGGCAAAAATTTTATCTTATGGTTTAAGGATAATCCCCCTATTGCATGTGTAAAAAAATTATAATAATTATTACTTTTTTTATTCTTCTAATTCACTAAAATAATAACATTACTTAACAAAAGTATCTATAAAATAAATTAATTTTCCACTAGGTTATCTTTAAAAGTGAGGACCATATTCCACTCATCAGACAAAATTTTCTAATCCCCCCCCCCAATGAGAAATTAGTGACACCGAATCTCCCGCAGTCTTGTTCATATGACATCATATGAATATCATGCATCCGTCCTTATATGAGGCAATGGAATTATTTGGATAAAAAATAAATAATAATAATAGTTACTTACAGGACCTTCTCCTACTGTAGATGAAATCAAGAGAGTTAAAAGAAAAATAGTCTTCATGTTTAATTTGCTCATATGCTAACAGAGAAATTAATTCCAAGTTTGGTTTCACTACTAAATGATAAATGAGAATTTTTTATTTCTTTAACATGTACAACGCTAAAATGCTGACATTCAATCATCGATCATTGCCCTTTACTTTCCAACCAGAGAAATAAATATATTAATAAGCAAAAATTTTTTTGAAATACATCAGCTATAATAAAATCATTTTTGATTTTTTTAAATATATTTGCTTAGGCAATAAGGAATTTTAAAAAAATTTAACCCTATGATTTTATTTTATTTTTCTTTTATTTCAATGAATGAAAAGGCATGTTCAGCAATAATTCAGCCTTTGGATGCTTAATAAAAACTCAAATTTGAGACGTTTCAAACTAGATTTATTGGTTCATCATCATATTCATAGGTATTTCAAATGCAAACGGGCATAAATCCAACGGTCAAATTGGACTGATGATGAACCAGTAAATCTAGTTCGAAACGTCTCAAATTTGAGTTTTTATTAAGCATCCAAAGACTGAACTCTTACTAAACCTGCCTTTTCATCCATTAAAATTAGAGCACAACAACACTCTTCTTTCTTTTATTGTTACAATGTTTCAAAGAATTTTCTCATTTAATTAATAATATTAACTCCAGGGAAAGGCAGTGGCAGCAAATGGAATATAATGGAATGTTTATTGAAAGACATATTTCGAGACATTTCGAACAAAGTTTATTTTTGAGTTTCATTAGCGTGATAAATAGATAATTTGAAAAATTATAGCAAAAGAAAGTTAGGGACTCCCAAAAAAAAAAACGCACATTACACACCTTTCCCTTAAGGAAAGCTGAATGATGTGCTGGCACACCAGATTTTTTATTCCGGGTCTCTTAGGTAGCCTTTTTCTAATCTATCTCTTAAAAGAGCAAGGTATAGGCAATTTAATCATTAATTAAGAGATAATCACAAAAAACCCAAAAATGTACAAGAGTAAAATGTGCCCCAAACAATTTTTTTTGGGGGTGGGGGATAAGAGTTAAAACAATTCAAAGATCATCTATTAAATAATTGATATATGAATTTAATCGATATCATTAGAACGAATTTAAAAAAAGATTACATCATGAAAGTACTAGTACTCTTTAGCCGATTCTGTTTAAAAGCTTCGAGATGCAAACAAATATAAAATTTCAGCTTCGTCCATTTTTCGTTTTTGAGAAATTTTGTTTACACACAGGCAGACAGACATTTTTTAGACTCAGAAGTCCTGAAAATGTGTATTTGAAATCTTGACATCGATTTTTCAGTAAACTCATAAAAGTGTAAAATGACATAATAAACCAAAATTTCCAGACTCAAAAATTGATCAATTTCATAATATTTATATCTGAAGAATTTCAATGAAATTTTTTACCTGATTGATCTACACTTGTCACTCCCTAACAGGCTTGACATCTATATCTATCACCCTATCTAATTAGTGATACTAATAGCATAATTCGAGTACAAAAAAAATCAAAAAATCAAAATTGGTATCAATTCAATACTTACCAGAGTGGCCAACCATAAAAAGTTAAAAAATTTTGAGAAAGAAAAAATTTAATTTTTAATTTATTCATCCATCCATTTTTATATAACCTAAAAACTTCATTTAGAGAAATTAGGCGGGAAGGAAATTTGTAAAACTATTCTAAATATTTACCAACATTTTTAAAGGAAATTATTTTATTTTCATGAATACTAAAATTTTCATTAATTATTGTAACCTCAATGGTTGTCACTGCTACCATCTACAGAGATGGCCTAAAGGCATTAATTGTTGATGTCTCATTGTTGCTTGTTTATTCTCTTCTTCTTCTTCTTCAAATTAGTCAATAGCCGGAGGACCAGGGGCTTTTCACCTTAGCCTTGTATGTCTATATATATTTACAATTCAAATTATCTTAATATAAATTTTTCTTAACTAACCGGACCAAAAAGATTTTATTGCTAATAGTCCTTATAAATAAAACAACAACAATAAAAATATTATAATTGTTAACTGTTATTATAATTGTTAAGTTCTCCTGAGCTATTGACATTGCCATTATTGATAACTTTCAAAGTCGAGGGGTGTGTTAGATTCAGATCCCCACTCAGTCCGAAACAAATTCATTTAAATGACTGGATCATGTGAAGTAGAAAGAGATAAAGGTAGGAAAAAAATTTGATATCGCGACCAATAGAACTTCTGATCTTAAGATGTCTTTGTTTTCATATTAATTGTAAGTCATTTGAGGCTGCTGAGGGTATTTTGTCTTAAAGTTTTTCTGTTAAATTATTTAAAAAACTGTTATCGATGGACGGTGTAGCTCTTCAGGGCCACCTATCCGAATTTCAGCACTGCTTGGCCTTTCTTAACATAAACGATCTCTCTTGTTGTTCCTCTTCATATAAATCCCCATGGGGGTTTGAGATGTTTTTTTTATGAAAAATTCTCCTTGGCCAAATAAATGGTAACTCCACAGAAAGCACAATGAATCACAAATGGTGTTGTGTTTAGAAGTCTTCAGACAAATTAAGAGAGTGAAGATATAAACCTGGAGTACTGAAGTGCGGCTCACGGACGTTTCAACAATATATACGTGACAAAATATATATATATATATATATGAGTGCAAAAAATTTGTAGTGAAAATAAAAAAAAAAGTTTCTATTGATTGAATTCTACATATGTAAAGGATTGTATTGTATAAAAATTTTTTTGAATATCCAAGACAATTAAGACGACCCCAACTTAAAATGCTATCAATGTCCAAGAAAGACAAGTATATATTTGTTTTCCTTATTTTTGATTAATAAAATATTTTAAAAAGCAGCGGTTTTGAATTCAATTTTTAAATTTCATTTATCAAACACCTTTAAAGAATTTAAAATGTTAGGTATTCTTAGTTTTTTCTTTGGGGAGGGTTACCTTTTCTTTTTGTGCCATTGATTCTTATTACAATTTCCATAGAAACTTTAATTTTTGATCGTTATTTTCTTGTTTTTATTAAAATTTTATGATCTTTTTAGCTCGCTGAATACGCCACATACAAATGAATGTGGCCCGAAAGAAAAAAATTTTAAATGAGCCTATTGTAGTTGGTTAGCCCAATTCAGAAAGGATAAAGTTTCTCCATAATAAAAATCAGAAACGCTACAACATTTCCACAAATTAAAATAATAAAAGCAACTTGAATATCCTCAAAAGTAAAAACTTTTAAGTTTTCTTCTTCTCTTTCTCGAAATAAAATTTTCATTAAATTTTTCCATTGTTCGAAAGCATCCAGCCATTGAGCAATTCCACTCTCATAAAACAACTGTAGCTTTTCAAAGATAATAATAAATGGCAGAGGTGGATCCGCGTTCATATATAAAGGTGCGTCAATTATTTTCTCTCTCATTATATATAATATTTTATATTTCTGAATATTTTTAATATAATTTGTAGCCTCTTCACATGACGTTATAAAGGCCAAAGTCGAATTTCTATAAACGTTATTTATTGAAAAAGTACTAGTATCCCAAAAATCTGCAGTTTTTATCCAAAATTTTTTATTTTTACCCATAATAGAATCAATTTCAACATGAATGTTTGTAAACAGATGTTCACATATAATATTATATTTACAAATAATACTCAGATTATTCTCTCTTAACTGACTAACATAATGAATTGGTTCGTAATATTTTGGGGAAGTCAAGAGTGAAAATAAACTGGATTGAAATCCGCTTAGAAGCACTATTGTTATTAGTGCAATCGAAATGAAATGAATTCGGAGAGGGAACTTCTTGATTGTTTGAAATGCTGCGATAGGATAGGAGATATAAAGTCCAGCCATTAGGACAAAACTCGTGAAAAAACTTGTAAGATAGAGTCTCTCATTTTTCAAAAAATTAAAAAATAAATGGGTGCAAACCGAGAAGATGAGA
>JAAAKE020138582.1:0-13667 GCA_010014785.2 Anisolabis maritima
ATAAGAAATAATGTTTGGGTTGGTCCGCGTTGATTGTTGAGATTAACTCGACGAACCAACCCGTGAAAACATTACTTCACATATATCCAAGCGCGGAAACCTTCCAGAACATATATATATAGATATATGTAGCGGTAATGTTGACATTAACTAGTTAACTACTAGAGCTCTCAGTTAGAGTAAAAAAAAATTGAATTCTTTACTTTAACTAGTTAATGTTGACATTAACTGGTAGAGAAAAGTGTACAAAATTCTAAACAAATGATAATAAATAAACAAACCGCTCGCAATTATCAGAATAATAACTTTATTAAAAATAAGTATAGAATAGAAAAGATAGATTTTTCTAAGTAATTTCAATTTTATTCGTTCATTAGTTCATTAGTCCTGAACGAAATTGTTAAAAATGATGAAACTGAAAATTTTCTATTAACTAAGAGAATATCGAAATGAAAAACACCAAACACCAAAGAGGAGAGTAGAGGAATTTTTTTTAAATATTAGTCTTTGAATAATATAATTAAATATATATATATATTTCCACGCATATATATATGTAATAATGTTTTCCCGGGTTGTATATATATATATTTTATCAAAGATCGCAATCGGTTCGCACAATTAGGAGTGTAAATATTTTATTTAAGAAGGGTCAGTTAATATTGACATTAACTGATTAATGCTGACATTAATTACTCCACAAAAAGAACTGTTTTATTGTTGCCATCTATCGCTCAGTGAGCCTAATACACTGGGAGAGGTAAAAGTTTCCCAGATGAATACTAATGAGAAATGCAACAACTAGGATATTTTCGATTATAATAATAATGGCAACTTATGATAAAAGGAATCAGAAAACTGCCATTTTTTGATCTTACCATAAGTTAGTTAAATTGAGATATTTAAATGCGAGCTTAAAATATTTCTTTTAAGGTAGCGTTTTTCGAATTGTGCATTGTGGGCCTATTTTGATTGTTCGTGAAAAGAAAAATGTTCTGTAAAAACTAAATGATTTAAAATAGACTATACTTTCATCACATGCAACATGTATTTAAGAAAAAGTTAAGTCGCAAAAGATTTTTTTTCTTTAATGTCGCATTAATGAACAGTTGGAGAATCTGTGCTTTGAGATGCTTTAAGATCAGTTTTGAGATGGCATCACTTATTTCAAGAATGATAACATCCATTTTGAATAGGAATTACCTGCTAAAAACTGTTCGTGGTTCATTTGTTCTTCGTTTTAAACTTGGTGGTCCAGATTCATCAGCATCTCGTCTGTTGTTAAATCCTCTTCCTCTGTTTTTAAAATCATCTGAATTATTATTAGTTGGTCGTTTGGTGCCAGCTCTGAAAAAATGAAATGCATAAATAGATTAATATTAAGAAAATTAAATGAATATGTTTATGCAAGATGATTGTTTTGCTTGGGTATATTTGGTGCCAAACTCGAACTAGTGACCTGGACTGGAGTGTCAAGGAGGAATGACATATCCGTGAAAGAGGAAGTGAGGGGAATTTTTTTTTCTGAAATTATTTTCCCATTGTAAAAGATATCAAAAAGGAAATATATGTACAATCTGTTATAATATTAAATCCCATTTCACGTTCTTTATCGGAGGCCGATAATAATTACCTGTATTTGGCTCTCATGATCAGTAATTATAGTTTCTGTGATTGTGATATTTAAAAGATATCTCATAAGTTTTTGGTTTTGAGCCTCAAAAAAAACTAAAAAATTAGACTATAAAAAGTATTAATACGGGAAAATATCAAATCGTCTTTTAAAGACTCTAAATCGAAAAAAAAATTAGAATGTCAAATTTTGTAGGTTTTACAATATTACCTTCTCAAAGGTAAGTAAAAATAAAAGGTGATTCCTATTAATACTAATAATAATAAAAACAATAAATAACCGTTCAGATTGTCGAAGAGGTTAAATCCAGAAAGATAAATTTGAACTTTTATTATAAAGTTAAAAGAAGAAAATGTTTGGTCTATTGTTATTTTCAAAGATGAGAATCCTTATAAAGATTATTTCAAATTTTAAGGAATAAATAGGGGAAAAAATAATTTGTTCATTCTTATCCAATTTATAATTTTTGTCCAATTTGTGAATTTGAAACAATTCAATAAAGAATGTGATAAATTCATATATTAAATATTGTAAATTATATAATTTCTCTATTCAGTTATATCAAAAGTAATTATAAAATAAATTTAATTTAACTATTGAAAAATTAGATATTAATCAATAATAATAATAATAAAATGAAAAAAATTAATCTAATCACTTTGGCTTGTGAATGAATTAAATAATATAAAATCTTAGATTATAATTGTAAGATTTTTAATACTATGTTTGTTAAGATTTTTACTAAATAAAAATTTTGAGGATGTATTAGGTGATTGATGACCATTTAGTATGAATATATCTGTAGCAATTATATGTCAATTGGTTACCTTAATAACCCTTCTCCTGGATCTCTTCCAATTAATTTCTTAATGTGTTCATCTACGCCTTTTAAATTATTTTTTGCTTTTTCTAATTCTTTCTCAAGCGCACCGAAAGAATTTAATATTTCTGTAGCCATCTTATAACCTTTATAATCACTCTAAAAATAAAATGAATAAATAATAATTTATATGTTTATTATATATAAATTATTTCAGTAAATACTTACATAAATAAAAAATAAAATTATATCATATATATAATATATGTTATGTTAAAAGTGTACCCAAAATATGAATATAAACAGGTTGGAATCGATTGAAGGCAAATAAAGCAGCTACATATACCAGTGAAATATCTGAAAGAGACTGGCAATTCTCATTAAATTCTAACTAAGTGCTTATTTTAGATAGTTCATAAAATGGCCACTATGGCAAACAATATGGGCAGAAATGTGAACTGAGAAGAGAAAAGTTGGTCCAACTATTTCGTTAAAGGAAAAGGTACTATTACAATATTTCTGAAAGAAAAAAAAATAAAATTCATTCCTCTATGAATTAATCCATATATATTAATGTTAATAACAATTAACACAAAAGGAAACCAATAATAAATCATTCGCAATTGGCGCGGTTGAAGTTTTTTTAAGGATCGCAATGCTTCCATTATATTATTTATTTTATATATATATAGTAGAAAGTAAGAAATTTAAAATTAAACTCTGAAAAATTTAAATTAAATATATAATGTTGCGATCAGGCGTAGTGATGTCCGAGAAATATTTGTTTGAAACTTTTTTCTAATGAAAATCGGATGAAACACTCTGACATCAGAGCTTAGGAAAAGATTTATGACTCATTATAAAAAAAAAGCAATTTTTTATGTAAAAATGAGTACCGTGCAAATTTGCTAATCTAGTTTTTCAAAGCTAAGTTCCAACAAGTAATTGAGCTAACTTTTGTTATAGGGAAGCAAGGTATAAATAGAATTTTTGTCTTTGCGCATGCGTCATCCATATAAGGTTGATTCAATTACTTGCATAAAGTCGCAAGATATGATCTCTCACTTCTACAATATTTTGACTAACAAGTGTGCTTCTTTTTTAGTCCACCTCTAAAGCACAAATTTATCTCTTAAAAAGATTATTTAAATTTTTTAATTTTCTTTAGAATTTTAAAATAAAACATGTGTCTTCACATATAAATTATATTTATTTATCTTATTTTAAAATATTTTTGAGGATGGCTCTAACTCTTTTGGGACGTCGTTTATTGACACGGTGCCGAACCCATTATATTCCAGCAAGAAATGGATATATTGTTCTGTATGTAATAAAAAAAGACAAAATTAATATAATTATATTTTATTTAAAAAAAAAATTATTTAGTATATATATATATATATCATCTATATTTATCATTATTTATATAACCTGTCAAATTTGTAAAATCCTAATATTTCCATTTTTCAATAAATTTTCACCGGAATTTTATTAAAAACATTATGATAATTCATGAATATTATTGCATATAAATTTTTAATCATCTGTTGTCACTTTTATAAAGTTTGCATCATAATCTAACATAGGCCTAATAATTATTTATACCCATATTAAGAAAAATTTTATAATCCTTCACTAATGTTTTTTTTAGTGATTTTCAAATTTACAAATAGCTATATATTTATAATATTTAGCTTGTAATATAGTTTCTTGGAAAGATTCAAAGAACGGAGATGATATACTTGATCAGAAATCGCTGATTTTTTTGAAAAAGCAGAATAGCATGATCTAAAATCATTCATTTTATCCAAATGTTTGTTAAGACCGAGATGGCATCCCCGGATGATCAAAAAAACAAACTTGAATAAGTTTATTTAATTCAATTCATTTCTTATAATTGCTTTCAGTGATAAATGAAAGAAGTCTTCATGAGGTCTAATGACATATTATTGGCCACAAATATTAGAATTTATCATTCAAAAAGTTTGTTATTGATTTCCAACCTCATTAAACCTGAAAATTTGTCCTAAAGAGTACAATTTATGTTTAAAACGTTGACTAAAATCTAATTTTTATTTATTTGCCCATCCCTTATCCAACTTGATTTCTATATTAAATATATATATATATAAATATAATTTTTTTATTTTTCCAGTATTCCAGAATATCCTGGTGAATTTTCAGAAGAAACTCCATCGGATATTCTTCCAGATTTTTCCAATATGACAACTGAAAAATGTTTGGGTTCCGTAACGAAATACTTATTAGATTTTGAAACAGGAATTTGGAAAATGGGTGAAGAAATTGAAAAAAATCCTCCGGCTGATATCTTTAAGGATGTTTTGAACCCGTTAGAAGATCTTGGCAATACCTTGGATACCCATTGGGCCATTTCTAAAGTACTTTATTTAACGAATTCCAATTTGATGCCAGCCAAGTCATATTTGAATATTCATGGACGTGCTCGGAGAGCCCGATCAGCGAAATTTAATAATCAACCGATATATAAATTATGTAAATCCTGCGATAAGAGTTTATTAGATGAAGAAGAAAAACGAGTTTTAGATAAATTTCTTTTAGAAGGAAAACTTAATGGGCTTGAATTAGATGAATACAAAAAAATACAACTTAATGAAGCTCTACATAAATTAGGAGATCAAAGAACGAAATTTAGAGGAAAAGTAAGTAAATAATATTACCATTCTGAGAAGGGGACAAATACTTAGAAATATCTAATATCTTCAATCCTTCGAATCATTGGAAATTTTCGAATCTTTCTGAAATTCTAATGTTTAGAATTCTGAACGAAAGCAACAACAATACCAAAGAGAAAAATTGAAACATAACTTGAAAAAATGTCTAAAATTTTATAACATTAACAATTAAACTATTACATTAAAACAGCATTAGATTTTTATGATTAGGATTCGAAAAATATTTGGATTCGTTCTAACTCAATTATATAACTAAACTAACTTTTTTCACACCATTAAAATGAGTTCCCAAAAAAAGGTAATCAGAAACGAAAAACTCCTCTTCCTAGGATTTATTTATTTTTTTTTTTTTTGAAGTTTCAAAATCGGAGGCCATTAGACGTCCTTATTTATTTAAATTAATTGGTAGCCAATATAATTTAAATAAATTTTTGTCGCTCAGGACGGGAAGTAAACCACTGACCTTTGGTACGTGAAGCTAGACCTCTAGCTCTGCACCAAAGGACAAGGCCCCAGGATTAATTAAGCTTACTTTTTTTTTAATAAAGAAGTAACTAGGGATGTGGTAATAATTCCTCAAATTCTAATTCTCTTTTAAGTCTTATTCCTGCTTCAAAAATTTGTTTGGTTTTTTTTCACTCGATAGTTCCAAATTTCAGTTTCGATCCTATTAATTTCGTGGTTGGAAATGGGGTAATTTCAGGAAAGAAGTCAGCAAAAAGATTTTTTTTAATGCTCTTTAATTTATGCATTCCAAATTTATTTTTATTTTTATTTATTGTTTTTCCCAGTGATTTTTTTCCTTTAGGAAACACAAGATCAAAATGGTCCTGTATTTTTAGAAATTTCAAAAAATTAAATACGGTTCCTCATTTATATTCTTTTAAATTACAGGTTGAAATCGCTTCATCAAGGTTTAAACATATAATAAAAGATGCAACGCTTGTTCGTCAATTTCCTAGTGCACTACTTCAATCAATGAGTCAAAATCAATTACCAGGATCATCAACATCGTCGTCAACATCCGCTCCAGGGCAAATAGTTAAACAAGCATCTAGTAAAGAACTGGTAATTCTGCTTCTTTCTATAATAAAATTAAGATGTGGATTGAGAAAAAATATAATCTCAGCATAAACAGAATAACTGTAAAATGAGAAGAAATATATTATACTCATCCCTGTCCATACCGAACGCACAGGATTTGCGTAAAAAAAAAAACATCCCGATTAGGGCACCCATTGTTTGTAAGAGATTGTATTTTTCACCATTATAAATAAATAAATAAATTTATTTACGACCTGCTTAGGGGCACAAGTCCTTGGTGGCAGGGTCCAATCAAACACAAATACAAATTTATAAATTACATAACACAAAACAACAAACAATTAACAAAACAAATACAAAAAATACAAGGAAAAAAAAAAAGAAATATATGCTCATTAACAAATAACATGTTCATACATTTCCACCGAAAGAAAAAGATAAAAACATGATGAAACATTGCGCTCAATAACACGTCACCAGGAGTAAACGACGTATTAGCCGTATTACCCGACATTCGCCTTAAGCTGTTTAGGAAAACCTGGTCAAAACCTTAACAAGGAGACTATGACCTCAACCTACCTGAGCTAATCTCTGCGCTTGAGGACTAAATAAAATTTTTACTCAAGTCTAGTATTTTAGGACTTGACAAAATTTATAATAGATTTAATTATAGATATAAATTGTTTTTATTTTTAAATAAAATAAAAAAGATAATAAAGAAAGTGAAAATAAGAATCGTATGAATTTTAAAATTAATAATAATAATAAAAATAATATTATTTATATTTATAACAAATCAATTCTTTGCATTAGTATGTCAGGAGTTGAACTTAATTGCTCTTTAATGGGATTTTACTCGAGAGGAGAAGACTATTGAAATTAAATTATTTTTGAACTGATTGTTTTATTACTATAACAGGACAAGGGCGTTGCGGATTATTCCAATAAATTTATTTTTTTTATTTTTTAAAATTTTTTAATAAAAATTCATTATTCTTTAGATTATATTTAGAAGCAAATTAAGGTTTGCCAAAAAATTTTATCGAATTTTAATTTAATAATTTAATTTAATTTTTTGTTAATATCACTGAAAAAGCTGTAAAAAATGCAGGGTTTTTAAGGGCTGTGAATTTAAAAAGTTTGGAAAACTCTGCTTGATATAAAGAAAAAATTGAAATAAAGTGTTAAAAGAAAATCAATAGAATGTTTCTAGGGGGATTAATAATTAAAATTTATAAAAGCTCCTAAGAAAAATTTAAGTACAATTTTATAAATTTTTCTTAACAGCCTGATAGATATTTTCCTATTTTAATTATTATCAATACTAAAAAAAATTTTATTAAAAAAAATGAAAGTGAAATTGCACTTTCTCTTAAGACCTGGAGTTAAAAAGACACACATAGACCCTTGAATATTTATTTGGATGGTGACCACAATTTACCCGAACTTATCGCATCTTCTCTTTCTCTCAAGAATAAGGCTGTTCGACGAGCCGATTTTTTCTTTTTCTCGCTCGATAGTTAATTTTTTGTTCGTGACGATCCTCAATGCAGGAAGGCTAGAAAAGAAAGAGAAATAATTTTATTAGAATCTCGATAATTCTTAGATATCTCATTTTTTTAAATAAATTTCTAGACTGGACCATGGGTGGTAACTCTTCAGCCACAAATACAAAATTCTTTCTTAGAAAATTGTTCAAATGGAGAGTTGAGATGGAATATGTGGCAAGCGAAAGCGGCCCTCTGTGGAGGCTACGATGATCGACAATTCGAGACTTCAACTCATTTAGAGGAAATTAGGTATTTACAATTATAATACATATTAAAACCATATAAGAATATTTTTTTCTTTTTTTATAGATTTTATAGAAGGGAACAAGCACAACTTCTTGGATACGAAACATATGCCGATATGTCAATGGAAACTAAAATGGCAGGAAGTGTTGATGTTGTGCGTGACACAATTGATCTTCTTCTTGATGACGCATTTGGTGCTCAGGTAAAGAGCGTCTCCGCATTTTACTTATTTATTCTAACATATATTTTTTCTCAAATATCTTCACGACCTTTCTCCCAGTTTTTTTTATTCTCAGTTTTATATGCCTTTTATATAATTTGGTCAAAAACATTATCCGGGTACCATATACGCATTTATTTAGGGCTCCCTATACCCCCTGAACCCTACAAGGAGGGGTCACTCACTCTAAGTGCTTATGTTACTTTTTGCCTTATTTTACTTTTTATTAAAATTTGATTGTTTCTGACAAATAAATTTCTTGGATCGTGTGTGACCTTAGCAATAATTCTACCTCCTACTGCTTCTACTTTTTTCCTTCTCTTATTAAATTAGTGGCGTATTTTTCACACGCTTGTTTCTCGAGGTACCCATCGATTTATTTATTTTTATTAATTCAGCTAATCCTCGTTCCCTTAGCACTTCTAATGCACGGTTTTATTCTAACACGGTTGGTGAATTAAGAAATACCTCATACAACAACATAGAACGTAAACAGTGATGTATTTCCAAAACAATGAAATGTGCCAAAATTTATGAAATCAGAGTACCAGAGTATAAATATTCCTTTATAACATTTAGTGTATTAATTATCTATATAAATATATAACAAGATATTAGATTCATAAATGACAATATTATACAGTATTATATAATTGTGGATTTCGTAATATATTGGCTATTTACATATTTTATATAAATCCGTAAATTTATAAACTTATATATTTATATACTAATTATAATTCACTTATAACAAAAACTCTCATTTAATTTTTATGTTATCTAAAATTAAAATATAAATTTATTTTAAAATAAGAAAATGAATAATAATAAAGAAAATTTATTATAGGTGTACGAATTGGAATCGTTGCGTGGTTTCGCATCTCAACGAGGTCATTCAGGTTCCCTCGCTCCTTGGGATATTCCCTATTGGAGTCGACAATTGCGTATCCATGAACTCGATGGCATGGCCGAAGATGATCTACGGGAATATTTCCCTCTTCCACAAGTATTCACTTCCTTAGTAAATCTTTGCAATCGGCTCTTTGGGTTTACAATAAAGGAAGAACCTGAAGTTGTCGGGTGGCACTCCGATGTACGTTTCTTTACGGTCACTGAATGCAATGAATCTAATCCTATTGCTGGATTCTATTTTGACCCCTATAATCGGTGAGCAAGACTTAATTAAATATATAATAGAAAAATTCATACTTTTAAGTTTACAGTTCTGATGCCTTCCTCAATAGCGTATTTGGGATTTTTTTTTTGGAGGACACAAATGAAATTTTTTTTATTATTCTCCTTTCGCACTTCCTTTTTCAGAAAGGCTTGACCTCACTGAATTCTAAATAAATTAGACGCAGATGCTTTCTTTTGACTCAAGCGTGCCTTGAAAGATAACAGGGGGTCATTTCTGTCCTCATGCTCGAAATCATGTCCAAACTAGACAATAAATATGTATGTAGCTTTTATCAATGCCAACCATATTTGAGAGACAGCTTAAGATTTTAAAATTCGTTAAATCTTTTGAACATATCTGTAGAAGACAAAGACAGGAAATTAAATGTCCTTATTTTTGACTAGACTTTCTATCTTTGAGCGTTCCAATTCATTTAGAATTCAGTGCTTGACTCCCTTCATTCTTCATTTTTAATAAGTGTGTATTTTCAGACTTTACATTTATCTCTTTTATTTACAGGCCTTCAAAACCGTTGACTGGTACGAGTGGTTCCATGGTTGGTCTACGCAATCGACATCCACCCTCAGGAATTCGTGCCTTAGCTGTTCTTATTTTCCATTGGAATCGGCCACAGGATGACCAACCCACACTATTGACTTTCCAGGATGTCAGGGATTTGTTCGCCAAGTTTGGCATAGCTCTCCAACATATGCTTTCCAAAACGAAATACACAGAAGTCGCTGGATTAACCAACGTTGAATGGGATGCTCTAGGAATTTGTAGTCATTTTATGACCAATTGGTGAGTTTATTCGAATAAATTATATTATTCAACATTCATAATGAAATCTTTATGACGGGTGCCTAAATTAGCTTAGGAGAGTCTGGGGTACTTTAAATTTTGGGTACTCCCTTCCTAAAACGAAATTACCCACAAAACACATTTGAATAACATTATCTGAATTATCATCTCAGTAAATGAATGAATATTTATTATTGCTCTGAGGCATTCGCCTCCTAGAGCATAAAAAGAATTTTACAATGTTTTATTAAAAGTTATGTATCTCTCCCTAACCAGCGCTACCTCCTTCAATCGCCACTTACAACAAACGCTCCTGTTCTTTTAATAGATGGTCATAATATTTGTTTTTAAATGATCCCAGACTACTCGCTGACCTCACCGCCACAGGAATTCCACAACCTCACTGAAAGAAATAAGTAGAGGCCTTGGCTTGAACCCCCTTCATTGATTATCTTTTTTTAAAAGCCTCATTTACACAATTTTTTTGGAATTAATTTTTCTTCCGTACTATGATATTTTGATGTGAATTTTATTGATCGACTCGATTGCCCACTTTATTTTGTTCTCTCTTGTGAATTGAGTGTAATAAAGCTCAAAAGCAGCTTTTAAAGGACGATTTTTTACATAAACTAAAATTTATTTTGTTCATGCAACGATATTTTTATCAAAAGGATGGGGAGGCAGTCTCCCACATTTAATTGTTTGGTTTAAATAAAATATATATGTCATTGGTGTCAGTAATCTAATAATTTTTTTTAGGTTGTCTGAAGAATTAACACTCTCCGAGATGGCTGTCCATTACAAGACAGGCCAACCTCTGCCTGCTGAAGTTTTATCGAAATTATGCGCCTGGGATCGTCATTTGGCTGGTCATTCTCTCTGCCGAGAGCTCTACTTATCAACTCTCGATTTGGATATTTATTCAATGTTAGTCTTTTTCCGTTGGGCCATTATATAATAAATCTTTCTTTCCTAGTCATAGAATTTATGCAATATTATTAAGAATAGGCAAAGTAAACAGACCCACAAAACAATTGCGACAAAGATATCAGTGATATGATTAGATAAAAAGAATATGTAGATATAGATAGATATTAAAAGATAATAAAAACTCTTTAAACTAAAATAGTTCATTTAACATTTTTTATGGATATATTTTTGCTGGAGGATCAAGTGTCCATATAACCTCCGTGGGTGATATTGGACAAGTCTGATTTGAGGCATATATTGAATACTATTGTCTAATTCAAATGAATAGGTCTCGAAAACTATAAAAATTAATATCACTGCCTAATGGAGTGTATATTAAAGCATTTTTTTTTAATACTTTACAATTTCTCTTTATCACATCATAAAATTGCTTTTTTTTTGTGGACTTTATGTTTTTTACTTATTCTAAATTATAATATTACACATCACTAAGTTTTCTGAACACCCCGTACAATTAATATGAATAAAAACGGATGGGTTTTAAAGGTTACCATTCTCATTGAATTCTCTTTGTGTAACCTCAGGCCTACTTTATGCTAAAATCGAGTTTTCTGTGGAAATTTCAAAAAGTCAAAGTTGTGATAATTACGAATTACAATGCTTCACTCTACAAGACATTCGGTAAAAATGCAAAAAATGAACAAACCTAGATTAAAAATAATATTTAAATAAATAAATAAGTTATAAAAGATGTTTAATCGCCCCCCCCCCCCTTATTTCAGAAGTGTTGCCTGTACTTTACTGTGGTACCCCACCACTAAATTTTATTTTACTAAATACTTTCCAAAATATCTGAAGTAATCAGTATTTTACTTAATACCCAAGTACTTTTGAAGGAACTTTTTACTTTCTCTTACCTATATATGAAATATATAGTGAGAAAGTTTTGCGATCACAAAATGAAATCTTGAGATTTCAACGGAAATACACGATTTGAAGTTCCCTGAGTCTAAAAAATGGGTCTCCCAAAATGGTCTGACTGTCTGTAAGTGTGTGTGTGTGTGAGCAAGATTTTTCAAACACGAAAAAACATACCAAGCTGAAATTTTATATTTAAACTAGGCACCCTCGACGCATACACCTTGAAGCTTTTCAATAAAATTGGCCATTGGGTACTAGTACTTTGCTGATGTGCTTTTTTAGTTTTTGCTCTGACGATTTCGTTTAAAATTCATATATCAATTATTTATTAGATGATCTTTGAAATGTATTAATTCTTAAACGCTACTAATTCTTATAAAATTTTTTATAAAACTACTGGAAGTACTTGAAAGTGCTAAATACTAAATTTCAGCATTTAGTATTGAATACTGCATGCAGCTTGGTACCGTGGCTTCAAGTAATATCGTATATAAACAAAATTAATTAATGTCCGACTGTCTTCTGATGAAAATTCAAATTGTGAACTAGTCAGTGTAAATTGAGAATTTTTTAATATATTTTATTATTTTTTTTTTTAGGAAAGATTTCTGGCTAGATATCGTGCGTCGATTATGGCCTTCGTTCCATTCATATGAACTCTACTCAAAGGACTCCCATCCTTGTTCATTCAGTGCCATTTTCAGCGACGAATGGGCTGCTGCATATTACAGTCAATTCTGGTCACGAATGATCGCTGCGGATATCTATAGCGCTTTCTTAGAGGCTGGCCCATCCGATCCTCGTGCAATTGCAGATCTCGGCTATCGGTTCAAAAACACTTTTCTATCAGCTGGTGGTGGCCTTCATCCCTCAACACTTTTTCGACATTTTAGAGGGCGAGATCCATCTCCTACCGCGTTGCTGGACAACCTAGGACTCACCCAAACCTCACTAGAAGCCTAAAATATTATTTTATGATAAATTTTAATTTTTAACAAAAAATGTGAATAATTAATTGTAAATGTAAAGATTTGTTAAAAATATATTTACAAATACTTTAACATATTTGTTGTTTTAACTTTTCCTCATGATTTCACCTTCTCAGAATTCAAGGGCCAAGGGAAAAGATTATATCAAATATTTATATTCACGTACAAGCGTATCACTTCTCCAAAAAGGTGACTAGAAACCACCATCCCACTTCAATAGATAGGATTATACTCGCTCTAAGAATGGTCGAGTCGTTTGTCTATTATCCTCTCTTGGGATGTTATAGAGTGACGTTAGTATAAGCCTGGACAAACTACGGCTGTAAGCTATAATCACATTTCTAAAAAAGTTTTCAAAGAGAATATTATACACTGACCGGCAAAAAAACGCAACACCTAATTTTTTAAAATTTTTTTAAGGTTTAACTTTTATAATATCAATTTTTTAACAAAGGTAAAACATTTATATCATTTTTAAATCATTTTATATATCTTTAAACACTTTTAAAACTATATTATTAATAATTTAATTACAAATCGCGAATATTCTTTCAAAATATCAAATTTTGTTAAATTTCATTATTCAATACATACAATGTATAACTTCATTTATTAAAAGGGA
>JAAAKE020138604.1:0-13666 GCA_010014785.2 Anisolabis maritima
TTATAAAAAAAAAAAAAAAAAAAAAAAAAACAAGGTGTTTAATTAAAAAAATGCTCTCTATAATACAAATAATAAAAAAAACTTGCAAAGAAAACAATTGAAATTAAAAAAAAAATGAATCAAACAAATTAAGTTCATAATAAATGTTTCAAAATAAAATAAAGCAGAGACAAATTATTAAAAAAAAAATATCAAAGGGATTTTAGATAGAAAATGAAAAGAATTCAAATGAAAAGGGTCTTGAACTAATCTATAGCTTCAAAGAGTATTATTTACATCCAAATAGACCAATAATTTTTTTCAATAAATTACATTTTTATTTAAAAAAAAAAAATTATAAATTAAAAAAGAGATCATGTTAAGCTGAGATTTATCTCTCGAATTATTTGAATTATGAAAAATAAAAAAGTAACTTTTCATGGGTTTTTTTAAAATCATTATTAAAACGTATAAAATGGTCATCTTGTCTAATAGTTCTTTAAATTACTTCATCTTTTTTTTTAATTATAATGAATTTTGAAACTGAAAATAAAATTCAAATTTTTCTTGTGACTTTTTTTGTTCCAATTTTAAATTGGAAAGGGAATTTCGTTATTGGCAATATTTAATAAGGAATATTATATCTACCAATTTCGTTTGCAAATAAATGATTGGATAAAGGGGTATCTCCAATGGACTTGATATAATTTTCATTCTTGAAATAAATACATTTTTTAACATACTCCCCAGTTATATTTCAGTGTAAATTTCTATTTTGAATTTCTAATTATTTTGTAGACGATGAGTAAAAATTTCGCCATTTTAGAATCCCAATAGGAAATAAGTAGTCCATTGCTATTAAATGTGACAGATGAGACTGCCAAGCCAATTCCCCATAAGTACAATGATGCGGGCGGTCCTCTGAAACAACCTCTTTTAGCAAATGTTATTTTACAGAAGTGATAACGAGAATATACTCTTTCATCTCGTAGTTAAATAAAGTGGTTCCAATTTTATCCAGTCTTTTATTTGTCAATTGAATGTGGTAAACACCATACTCTCTATTCGCATGCGCAAACATGAAGGCGGGGCTTCACCCCCACTATGACATACTTTCTATCTTTCATTTGTGATAACAGTCTTTCTATTTCTACAATATTCATTCCCCTTTGAATATCCTCCGCCTTGGAGTGTCATTGTTATTTGGACAAGCTATACCCTTGGTAGAGAAAGGTATTCAAATATTTAGAAGTGGAATTATAATTATTTTATCTATGATTATATATATAATTTTATATATTGGTGTGTTTGTGTTTGAAAATGAAATTGCTTTATTCTAAAAATGATATATTTCCTAAAATAAAGCATGTTATTTTAAGGTCATATTTATATATTAATAAACTAAATTGAATGATACAATTAGAAATTAATTTATAATAGTTTAAATCTGTTTCTAAATTTATTAATAAATAACTATATGTTTTAGAGCGCGAGTGCCCACCTGGAACAAAAAATATAAATCTAAGTGGAAACCAAATCTATGCATCCAAGAAATTATAATCATATATTAACAAGTTTACATATATATCCATATATATTTTAGCTTCTTTTTTTCATTCCTATATGAATTTATGTTATTATTATTATTTTTCTATTATATTATTTTAGTTATTATTTTAGTTATTATTTTATTCCATTTATATTGTTTTTATTTTATTTAGATTTGTTATATTAGTTTTTATTATGTTATATAATCATATATTATATTACATATGTAAAATCTTATTTTACTAATACATGTAACATTTATAGTGTATTTTTTTGTTTCCTTTTTTTTCCTTTTTTTATTCTTATTTTTTTCAGCCATTTTTTTATTAGTTTGAGTTTGAACAGAGAGAGTAAAAGATCTTAGTTCAGATTATTCGAGATTGCCATTTATTTACTCATCAGCTGTGATTATAAGTAAAATTTTCACAATTATTATAAACAAATAGGGCTAAAATACCAATGGTTGTATAAATTCATCAATTTTTGCTTGTTAGAAAGAAGACAGCCCAAATGAGTAACTCTCTAATGGATTAATTGCTCCAGAGGTCTTCTAAAGCGGAGCAAGCATGCTAAGTGATCGAAAAATCCATTAGTGAGTTGGTAATTTGGGTTGCCTGCCTTCAAGGAAGCAAAAACGAACGAATTTATTCACCCCATAGTATTTTGTCCGTTTAAGTCTGTTAATTTATTTTTATAAAATCATTCTGTTCGTATTAGATAACAAAATTAGAATTAATACAAAATTTACAAAGGTGACTGAATCCAAAATGTCGCAATGATCGGGGCGTGGCAGCTATCTTGGATTCACTTAGTAATTACTTTGTTATTGTATTAATTTGGTTATTTAATGAAGCCAAAAATAGGTGACCAAAATGTTGTCTTACAAACAGATAAATTAAGTCTGTGAATAAGAAAAAATAAAATCCTATAGCGTATTTATCTACTTTAAATTTTACCTGAGCAAATTTCAGACTATTATACATGCACATATTTCCTTTTCATAGATTTTAATGAGATGTCACAATCTTCGTCGGAAAGTTGAGTGTCAGGAAATTGATATCTAATGCCAGGAAAATGTATGTATTATTGTAAGACAAATAAATCGTTGAGAATTATAATAGAGGGAAATATTAATTAGTTAAGGGCTATCCAACAAACAAAATTAATAAAGAATTTTTTCGGCTTGATTTATTATATCTGCATTGACCACAAAATTTGTGGCCTTCATTAGGTAACCAAATTAATATATTAACAAAGGAATTACTAAGATAAGTGAATTCAAGATGGAATAGCCCAGATCCTTGAGCCATTTTGGAATTATTCTATTTTGTAAATTCTTTATTGTAATTTATTAATTTATCTGAACGAGAATGAACACCATAATGAAATAAATAAATGCAGTAACATGTAACCTTTCGAAATTTAAAGATGAATTTCTTGGTTAAATTAAAAGTAGATTTTTTTTTAAGGTAGTCTCCTATCTATTTAAGTTGGATTTGTTAAATAGCTTTGTTAATCGATTAAATGATTAATTTTTTTAAAGGTAAAAAATTTTATCAAGTTATTGACTAAATATTTAATATTTTATTTTTTATATCATGTATTTTTTTGTTTGGGAAAAAAATTTCCACTAAAAAATTATCTGATTTCTCATTTTTCATCTTTTCATTATAATTTATCTTAGTCATTTGTCCTCCAATCATTTACGTTGCAAACTTTTTTACAATTAATATAAACAAGATATATTCTACACATTCTATTCTAAAAATAACCTTCATCGAGACTTTCTTTTAATGAGTTCTGATCGTTTTTACATTATCTCTTAAATTATTTGTATAATAGGCTTTGCGAGGTAACAAAGAGATTCAACATTTTAAGAGAAAATTAAAATTAAAATAAAACTTAAATGAAATTAATTTTTTGAAAAGTATAAAATTAATTTTTTACGGTGAAATATTTATATAATATTATTTATTTTTAAACATTTGATGATTGTGAAAATTCGTATATTAATTGAAAAAATTAAATATTTGTTTACATTTTATTTATTTGCGTTTTGTTTATTTTGAATGGTTTCCAATCATATCTTTTAAACGCATTCAATAAAAGAAAAAAAAAAAATTGAAAATAGAGTTTTGTTTTTAGAGTGAATTTTGAGAAAATCGAAAAAACTAAAATAGTAAATCAGTAGGATACTAGTAATCTTTGACCGATTTTATTGAAATGCTTCGAGGTACATGCAAGGTACTTGGTTTAAATATAAAATTTCAGCCTCACACCTTATTTTATTTTTGAGAATCCTTGTACACAGACAGACACCCAGACAGACCATTTTGTGAAATTTTTTTTAGACTCAAGTGACCTCAAAACGTGTATTTAGGTTGATCTCAAAATCTATTTTTTTGGCGTTCGCATTTCTTTCCCATTATATATTTGATATATAAGTAAGAGAAAGTAACAATCAAATTTGACGCTTTCTTATATATTTTATGAATGGATACATAAATACAGAGAAAGACAGATCCATTTCTGAATTTTTTTTCAATCAAGAAACCTCAAAACATTTATAACATCGAATTTTTTCCTTTTGTGATTTTAATATTTCCTTAAGTTAAGGTAAGAGAAATAAAAGAAGACAAGATGAAATCGAACACTTTCTAAAAATACCACTGGTTAAGTAATATATGAGCTTTCTCATGTATCTAAAAATCTAATTTAAAAAATAATATCCATTTTTATAAATAAATCCAAACATAACAGGAAATTCAGTATTTTAAAAATAAATAAATACCCTACATATTATTATAAAGAGAAAAGATCAACACATCCATGATTGTATTTCCTTTTTTTTATTGTGTTAGTATTTATAAAATCGAAATAAAAACTGAATATTCATTATTTTTTGTTGAATATAAAAAAAATGAGAAATTTTACACTTGTTTTAATTATTTTTTTTAATTCATGATTAGTATGTTATTTAAATATTAAATTATTTTAAGAGAAAATTTAGACTGAATTTTTTAGTATTTAGTGATCTCCTTTTTACCCTTTTATTAATTAAATCTTTGAATTTTTAGAAAAAAATGCCCAATTATTGTATAAACATATTATGGTTTTTTAAACAGCAGATCACACGTATGGACAGACGGATAAATCGAAGTTTCCCTTTGAAAAAATGTTCTAAAATAATAATAATAATAATAATAATAACAATAAGAAAAATAATAAATAATGTAAAAAAATACACTCACAAAAAAATTATTTTTTTTTAAATAATAAATTAATATTTGAAAAACTTGCTATCCGTTTGAAAAGTAATTGCATTACTTTTTTTTATCATAATGTATAATTAGGAGTGGAACATAAAATCCAAAAAATAGTAAGAATTGTAAAAACCTTATCAAATGATTTTGGTTTTCAAGAACTTCTCCTAAATATACATTATGATGAAACAAAAGATAGGGTTGTCCAACTACTTTGAGTGTGATATAGGAGGAGAGGGGTGTAATCTGAAATTTATGATGGGGGGAGTTAAGAGCTTAGACTCTCCTCACCCTCTCCATCTTAGAAAGAAATGAAATCGGCTGAGGCTCAAGCTTAATAAGTATGTGTGTCCCCTCCCCCCAATAACGAGGATGTATAAAAAAAAAACGGAATTATTTTATTACTGGAAAAAACTCGCTAACTTTATTGAAATTCACTTATTCACTTTCAAAAAATCGGCCCTCGGTCAGAAAACAACAATTCCATCCTTGAGTCAAAACACTCCCCGAATTCTTTTTGGAAAGTCTGTTGAGTATACCCAAAATTTTATTGTTTAACTCACTATGAAAATGATGACCCTGAAGCTCCTTTTCCACTGTAGGAAATAGGTGGAAGTAACAGTGCTAGGTGAGTGTGGCAACACCTAAATGCCAAATGCAGTAATTGTTCCTTGAGTCTCGATGAAGCGATGAAGGATCCAGCAAGGTTTGTCTCTTTTCGGCAATTTTCCTCCTTAGTGGCCTCTTCATTACTTTGCAAGAATAATCAACAGTAACAGTTCGTTGTTTATTCACCACGTGATCGTACAAAATCTAATTGATGAATGTTGCTGCAACTTGAAATTCATGTTGGGTAGAGTAAACACTTTCTGTCACTTTGGCTATTTACTTCCAACTGGATAGGAAAGGTGAATACCGCGCATGGCGTTGAGTCACTCAAGGTAAGGTCTCCCCAGTAGTGCTAATAGCAGGAGCGCATTGAAACTCAATAAAATAATTCCTTTTATTTTCTGATACGCCCTCGTTATAATCTCTAGTCTAACTTCAGGTCTCACTATCTTTAAACACACTACTCTTAACTTAGGATATTTAATATCCTACTCTTAAAAATTTTTTTAAGTTACAATTTTTCTAAATTTTCTAATTCAAAGATTTTAGATCTAAATTAAACAGTTAAGAGAAGAGTAAGGTGAAATTAAATTCCTCTTATGTTATAATGAGTGTTTCTGGAACGGGCTTAAGACCCTTAGAACTCTAGAACAATTGGTAACCACTTTGAATTTGAGAATAATACTCTAATAATACAAGCTATAACAATTTTTTTTCTATAAAATCAATTATAATTCTGAATTAAGTGCAAAAACAAAAGAAAGGCACAAAGGCAAATCTATTGATAACTATTAGAACTAAATACAATTGGTTGGGATTTAGCAAATGTGTTCATGGTATTGGATTTTAAGCATATTTCTACATAAATTATCCAATTTTTGAAAATTTGGAGTCAAACGCGTTTGAGAATTTCCGTATTCAAATTTGAATAGATAGGTGAAATTCCAGATATTTTTTAAGGATCGTTCGAAGGTTAATCTAATTTTGCTTAATGAGTGAAGAGAACTTAGCGAAAATAGGTTAAGTGTAAAAGAAGCCTTTAAAAATGTTTAAGATTGAATTTAAAAAATTCTTAAAATTACTGAACAGCTCGTTTTATTAATTCCAAACTCTACAATGTTTTTTTGGTAATAAAACATATGCTTAAATGGACTCTAAAATTGTTAAGACTTAAAGAAGAGATATTCTAAGTAGATTAGTTACTAGATTCATTTGAATTTAAAATAAACATTTCAGGAGTTTACATTTAAATTAAATAAAATGATTAGTAAGCTTGGAGAAGAAAGAGAGGCAATTTTTCGCCGGAAATTTTTTGAAAAGAAACTATTTCCCATCCCAAGAAAGCCCATCAACATTAGATAAATGTTTTTCATTTTGTTTTACTGGAGCCTTAAGGATTTATTTAGTCTTTAATGTGATTGTTTGTATGTGTGCTTGTGTTTGCTTACCTATTATATTATTTTGAGAGGTTTTATTAAAAGAATAGACAATCACTCTGAATTCGAGATTAATACTTCACTAAGACAAAACAATTTTATTTTGATATAATTCAATTAAACTGTCAGTTATTTTTTGTTAATAACAATTGTGAATTGAGAACAAAGATGCTGGTTATTATTTTTTAGCTTTTATTTGTTCAGACTAATCTTTTGTTAAAAAAAAAACTGTTATATAAATATATATATAGAGAGACCTATTTTTAAAGGTACTACAAACAAAATTTGAAGAGGGTATATAGGCTCTAATATTTGTGAATCAAATGTAAACCGATCATCTTATTTTAAATGAAAACATCTTATAAAAGAAAGACTTTTTGAATTTTTTAAGAGGATCGAAAGGATTTTACACAAGTGCCAACCTGATATCTTCATCACTTTTTGTTTATCCTCTTCAACTCTGGCATAGTGATATGATATAGTCAGAGTGACACGCAAAGTATATTCAGAGGGGATGGTGGGGACATAAAGAGTCTTGGAGTGAATACTCTGTCTATAGGCTGGTAATTTGAGAAGTATGACTTTTATAGTTGTTATCATTAATAAAAAAGTTACATTTTCTGTTTAATTGTACTAAATATACATTTTTAAAATTTTAATTTTTATAAATAAAAATTTTATAATCTCATTACCTTATTAATAAAGTTAGCTTGGATGGCAGTACCAAAGAGTCAAAACTTAAACTTCTCCAATATCTTCTTCAGTCATATCATAGGCTTATCCTTAAATTCGATTGGATTTCCGTCCTTTGGTGAAACAAACAGTTGATGAAGAGTTTGATTTTTTAAAAAGCTTGTTTCGAGCCTTGAATTCACTGTCCATAATCCGTTACTTCATTGCTTAAAATAAAAGGTGTTGTAAATTCAATGTTTTCTTAAAGCATTAGGATCAGCAATACTCTTAATTGTACTTCCATATATACGAGAGATATTCAATATATTTTACCTCCTGAATGTAACTTATTTATTAATTGATGAGAATGAAAGATGTTACAATCAAAATAAAGTATGAAATGCCCTCTTTCCGAGAGGTTACTCATTTTTCAAAATAGACCCCACCGGTGTCGATGCACTAGTATTTGCCGTCAGAGAAAATCCCAAGTTGGTCACGTACTATGTGCTTCACTGTTCCAAGCGATTCGCCAAGAATGTCCGCAATTACCCTCTGCTTAATGCGAGGATTATCACGAATTAATTCATCAAAACGTGCCTCTGCTCTGTGGATGCAGACAGCGGGCGTCCACTGCGGTTCTTGTCGTTCATACTCGACGTGTTTGGGTCTTACTCCCAACTCCTGACTGTGTTAAGGTCAATACAAGCTTCCCCATAAACAGCACTCATTCGAAAGTGGATATTGATAGGTGGAACATCTTCTGCCCTCAGAAATTCGATTACGGCACGCTGTTTTAATATTATATCCATGTTGACCGACATTTTGCTTCGATGTCAGTGGTGCCACCTGAAAAATGAATATATAAAAAAAAGCGGGAACTTCAAACTTTATTTTGATTCTAACATCTTACATTTTCATCAATTAATAAATAAGTTACAGACCAGGAAGCAAAACGACCCTCATACTTAATATATTATAAAGATAGAAATGACTCTGAAAAAATAAAATAAGAAGAACAAAGAGATATTTACTTGAGGATACTAAGGCATAATTAGTTTATTAAGATAAAAATCCATTTAATAATCATAGTACCTTAGTTTGGATGGTAGTACAAAGAAGAGTTATTTCATTCCAATGTTTTTTTCTGTCATATGATAGGCCTATATATTACTAGTAGTTAATCTGGTGGTTGGGTTGCGTTTCCGTTTCCTTCTTTACGTGTACCAGATGAAGAAAACTAAGATTTTAGTAATAAGCTGGTTTTGAACCGTGAGATTCCTTGAACCTTCTATTTTCCATAATCCGTTCTTTTTTCTATGAGCATTACTATCAGTAATACACTACATTGTATTTCCATATCATGGTATACTCCAGTACAGAGAGAGAAATGATTCTGAAAAAATAAAATCATATACAAACAGAACAAGAAGTATGAATATCAATAAACATCAGCCATCTATAAGAGTCAGCTGATGATTTTAAATTCTTTAAACTTTTGATATTGTAATTCAAGGACAGAGATGACCATCGAGGGTTCTTTCGACGTGATTTCTTACTTTGGTGAGTATTCCAATTTAGTTAGTAATCACTGGATCTCAATAATCATATGTATTATTTAAGCATTAAGAGTCTTTCATAATTATCAATATCTTCAAACATAGCATTGGACAAAGTCCGGAATTTTTGTTATTGTTTATTAAAATATAATTTTGACTAAAAAAAAATTTTTTTCTGAACAATTTTTTCTTTTAAATTTATTTTAAATCTTGAATTGGGATATTGTAGAAATGAGATTATATTAATATTTTATTGGTCAATTTCCTTTCTTCGCCTCGGGAGTCCAAGGAGCCCCTCGAAAGGCCAACTGGGAATTTTCAGGCTTGAGAATCTCCACTTCCAAGATTAGATATCGATATTTGCTTTCAATTTTTTTTCTCTGATTTTTATTTCTCGAGTTTCTTTCTTTTTCGCCGTGCCAAATGGATTTGCTACGAATTCGAAATTTTTTCTAAGTGTTTGAAATCTAATCATTAAGACAAACTTTTGTCTTTTTCTCTATCTCTCTCTAATTATTTTGTATTTTTCCAGGTCAGGTGGTTATAATATAATTTAAAGTTCATATAGTCTAACAAAATTTTGAAAGTTAATAGAACTTATGAATATATAACTAATTGTAATTAAGACTACTCTAATAACCGCATTGTTTAATGGAAACATATATCTAAAGGGGGAAGCAATAAGTCTAATTCATAGGCTTAATGATTATTGTTTAATTGAGAGAGGGCTTCCTATCTTTAAAATCCCTATTAGAATAAAATATGTCTTAGCAAAAGGATTGCCATTTTTATTGCTCATCTGTTTGGACCGAAATTACTATTTTATTTAATGTATAGTATTTGAACACCAATTGTAATTTAGTAATAGATATGTAATCACAATCAATAATTTGATTACTGGTTAGTGATTGAGTACAATTTACTAATATTATCCTAATTACAACTATGGTGCTTTTGCTTTGTGTAACGACTTGGCGTAAGGATACATAAGCAGATACAGGGGCATTACAATAGCAATTAGTAAGAAGTATACGTTCTTCAAATATTATAGCATAATTTGCACCTCCCTAGTGAATAGATTCAGCACTCCCAGGATGATCCGATCTATTCACTGCTCTAGTAAAAAGAAATTCTATAGATACAACTACTTTATAAGCAATAAAAATAGAAACTCTTCCACTAATAAATAACATCACTGTCACATCATTCAGGATGAAATAAATCCTAGTTTCAATCGCTTGAATCTTGAGGATCTTAGAGCTTTTTCCTTCTATTAGAACTAGTTCAAGATCAACAAAATCACAGAATGTCCTGTAATAATTGGAAAATTACATGCTTAAAATTAGGATAGACAAGAATTCGAAAGGATTTTATGATATGAATTCGTCTTATCTCTAATATTTTCCAATTTATTTTATTTTCAAAATTGAGATATATTTCGCTTAGAACTGGTATAATAAAATATTTCAGAGGCGGATTAAGGGGGAGAGGACTGAATGGTCTGCAGTCCGGAGCCCCCAATCTTTTAAGGACACCCAAAGGGCCAAGCTCCCCCACTATAATGTATAGATACCGTTATATATTGTTATTACTTCAATATTCAATAAACTTTCATTGTTCGTCGTTCTAATGGCTAAAATTTGTAAGTCTACATTCAGTCTCATTAAATATGACAAGAATTCCTGAATATCCTTTTTTACAAGCTATCGAAAATTAGCTTATTGCAGGAACCCTGGTGAAATTATCAGCCATGGGGCACCAGCAAACTTAATCCGCTAATGATATATTTATCTTGGATTTAGAATTCCCATTATATTTCCTTTCTCTTACCTATATATGTAATATATAATATAAGTATTGTGATAACGGAAAAAAAACGACGTCGAGATTTCAACGGAAATACATGTTTTGAGATTCTCTGAGTCTAAAAAAAAATGTGTGTATGAACAAGCTATCTCAAAATGCTCAAACTTCATATTTAAGCAAGGTGCCGAAGTCTCGTTGCCATGGTAACAAAATATAAATATTTTTAATTCCTATGTTTGATAATAAACAAGATTTAATTGCCAATTTTTTTATAATTATAATTATTTGATGTGCTCTTAGCACATTATATTGCTTGTTCTAGGCTTCAAAACTAATTTCCTTATCGAATTTTTAAAAGCAATAAGCGTATAGAAGTAATAATAAAATAAAATTTATTGTAAAATCCTTTTAATATGTTATATTTTTCCAAAAAATTGTTTTAAAATGAGATAAATTTGGGTAAACAAACATAAATGTTAAATTTTTAATGTTATAAAATAAATAAAAACTCTTTAATAAACAGGGTTTGGAATATGTGGGAATAGATACTAAGTATACAAGAAACATGTACTATATCAACACCTCATACTAACCTCACAAAAAAATTAATAGAAAATAATTTTAAAACAAGGAAGAATGGAAAGTATTAATTTTAAAATAAATTTTAAAGATCAAAAACAAAAAACGCCTGAGGCGGTATTCTCAATTAGATTTCGTTCAATTCTATTTAATTAAATTAAATTTTGAATTGAAAATTTTCAATTAATTTTTGGCTTTATTCTTTCAATCATGGGAAAAGGCTCTATTTATTTTAACGAATGAGTGATTCTAGTACCTGAAAGAGTTGTCCGATTGTGACGCTGATGCGTTCCATTTGATTTCTGTGACGTTGCATGGTGTGGAATGGATTACTGTTGACCGTGTGAAAGGAACTTTTCATTCATTTTTTTTTTTTTATTTTGTTAGGAATTATTTTTGAAAAAAAAACTAATCATCTTTTCTAAAATAAATTCAGTCCTTTTTCAAGAAGAATTAGATGTGACAAATCGTTATTCCTGAAAAAAGAATTGGAATGTTAATAAAATAGTTGTTTCATACCACGTCCCGGTTGCATACATGTTACATGTACATCCTGAAAATTTTATTCATCAAACTAAAACCATAAATCGGATAAAAAAAATGTAATATTAAAAACTTTAGAATATAAAATATAAAATAAAAAGAATCAAGAGAAAAAAAATAAAGTTTTATAGAAGACTTAATCGTACGAACTGTGTAAATTTTAAAATTAAACTTGGACATAATATTCTTTAGAATGATTAAATAGTTTATATTAACTGGAACATCAATAACTTTTACGAAGAGAATCAAATAAAGACTAATACCTCTCGGATGTTTTTTCCTCCCTAATTCTTATTTAGTTGTTTATATTTAACCTAAAATTTTTGGGTCGTCTTTTTTTGCGTTGCTAATGGGTTCTCAGAGTTGAAGGAATCAAAAGTCATTTAAGAAAAAAAAAATAAAATAAAAAAAAAGATTTAGTCTTTTGCCTGAAGGTAAATTTTCTAAATTGTCGACATTTTCTTAAGACTAATTGAGAATTAGAAGAAATTATATCTGATATATTGTTTCATTGTTACTTTAAAAGCCCTTGAGGTGAGGGTAAATCACAAATGCCTGCAAGCAAGACAACAAAAGACATTAATTAAATAGCTAAACTAAAGAAACCAAAAGAAGAGTTGCACGAGCTTTTTATTTATTGTCCTCATAAGGCTTACTTATTTTCTAAAGAAAAAACTCGCAAGCTTATCACTCTTAAATTTAATAAAATAGCCTAATTTAAAGAGATTAATTTTTGAATAGTTCAGATTAGTAACATTCTAAATTTGTCAATAATGGTGGCATTTTAACAAAGTTTATAAAATCAAATTTCATTTTAATTAGTTGGATCTAAGAGAAAAGAATCCACATGCCATTTTGCATTGTTGAGTACATTACTTTTTAGATATATGATTTAGTAAAAACAAAGAAATTTATGTACAACAGGTTGAAGCTTTCATAGTTGTTATCACTAATAAATAAATTACATTTTCGGCTTAACTCTGGAAATAGAACGTTTCGGGCACATATTCTGTAAACTTTTTCAGTTACAATTCAGTACAAATCACAAATTGGAGATCTTAATGTTTGAATGGTACCTGAAGAAGGCTGCAGAATGTTGGCCGAATTGTATTTAATACAAATAAATCAGAATTAAACAGAAAAGATTATTTGTACAACAATTGTATTTATTAGTTATAACAGGTAACTAAAAGCAGTGTGATCGCAACAATTAATTTCCTCTCTAAAAATGTGTACTTTTGTCTCATTGCTAAGTAGGAGATTTTATTGGTCATATTAAATTAATAACATACACTAACAAATATTCAGTTTAAAATTTTTATTCCGCCCTGAATGAAAAAATATTTACGAAAAATCAAAATATGACTGACTTTAAATAAGTTTAGCGAAATTATATCAATATTCAAAACTTTTCTAATTATCAATAGAAAAAACTAGAGATTGAAAAATATTTTATTTGATTTATTTGGGTTTCGGTCAGAACTTCTCCTACCATCCTCATTGTATTGCTGTTGGAGAGCAATTGAATTTTAATGGCAATTTGTTTCAATTGATATTTATGTTGGATCGCACCACTAGGACTATTACTTTCTCCTACCTATATATATATATATATATGGAATGATGTTTTCCCGGGTTGGTCCGCGTTGATTGTTGAGATTAACTCGACGTTTCG
>JAAAKE020138637.1:0-13666 GCA_010014785.2 Anisolabis maritima
CCCATTATCGCTTATATATATATATACAGTAAAACTGTAAAAAGAAATAAATTTTTTTCATTAAAAAAAATGTAATAAAAATCTAATTAAGTTTTTTGCCTTTGATAAGAATCAAACTAATAATATATTAAGTAAAAAATCATTTAAATCAAATACACGGTGGCCACCTTTACCAATAAATTAAATAAATAAAAACAACTTAAATTGAATTGAAATTAAACAAACCTTATTCGAAAAATCTAAATTTTGAATTTTGTTTAACATCCAAAGACTCCCTTCTCCTGAAGCTTCCTTGTTTATTATAATTACAAAACTATAACTCTCTTCTTTCAAAAAAAAAAAAAAAAAAAAAAAAATTTAGTCTTTCGGCATCTGTGGACATTTAGACTCCGTCCTTATTTATTTATACCAATTGGTAGCCAATGTAATATAAATAAATTTAAGTCTCTAAGAACGGAACCACTGACCTTTACCTCCGAACCAAGGGACAAGGTGAATAGTTTTTTGAAATAACTTGTATTTTCTAAACAATAACCCATGAAACTCTTAAAAACAATTATCTCACTCAATATATCTTAAAAAATGATAGTTTGTTAAGTAGCCCCTAAAAGCGCTGGTGTGGACCTGAAAAACTGACGGCAATGTAGGAGACTTCGAACCACTAATATACAAAATTATTTAAATCAAAAGTTCCACCATTGATATCATCTTAAATTTTAGTTCGTCACCAACGCCTCTAGTGGTCACTAAAAGAAATGCCATTTGCTGTCTGTTATTTCTTAACTATCTTCATATCCTTGCATTATCAAATTTTATTTCTGAAATAATATTATCTCAATTTAGAGTGAAAACCTTTAGGTAATTAAATTTTCTTAGAAAAATTGATTGTTGTTTATTTATTTATTTTTTATTGTTTATTTTATTTTTATATTAATATTCATTGTCTTCTTTCTGATGTTTTGGCTTTTATAATTAACACAATAACACTTATTTTAATATCACTTTTCAAAAATTAAAATTTCCATCAAAAAAGATGTTATGATAATTAACATTAAAGATGTAAGCATTTTTCAATTTTATTTAAATCTATTTAATAAATTTCTCTATTCTCAAATGAAATTTTTATTTATTTGAGGTTATAATTTTTTTTTTTATAATGAATAATAAAAATATAAAATTAAAATTTTTTTTTTAATTAGAAATAAATATTTTTTTCTTATTTGTTACAGGCCAGTGATTTTTCCGTAGTTGACGACTGGCCAACTCTCGGCGGCGGCGAGGTTTGTTTTTTTTTTTTTTAATCCCTCGCTATCTTTTTAAATTAAATAATAATAAAATAATTAATATCTATTTAAAATAGAAATTATTAATTTTTAAAATTTTTTATTTATACATAAAATTTCCCATAGCAACTTAGGACAATACTTTATGTGTATACATGGAGTTGCATAAGATGGGTATTTTGATGAATCTGTAGAAAATTTGAGAGATATTAGCCTCTAAAAAAAAGACCCTTTTCACGTTCAAATAATTTGTGCATAAAATTTGATCAAATAACTTTGCAAGCCAGATATAGTTAACACCTTTAAAGAATTTGTACAATTGACTTAAATTTTGAGATCACTTTTCATAACTATCTTAATTTCCTTTCTATAACAAAGAATTAATTTTCTTGACAACAGTATTTCTGTCATTTTTGAATTTAAAACTTTATAAGCTTATATTCTGTACTCTTTTTGATTTTCCACAAACAAGAAAATTATTTATAAAGTTACTAAATTCATTCAAAAATTCTTGCTAAGGCAATTTTTTTAAAAGAAGGAAAAGGACCAAAAAATATTTAATTCATAAGTTGAAGAAGGGTAAGTGCGTTAACAATTTATATTTTTTATTACGTGGTTCAAATTATGATATATCATATGTGGAGATAACTAAATTTTTTTTCTTTTCGCAGTAAAATATTTATACTGCATAAGTTCCTCTTATTTTAGCAACAAATAAACACACTCATCAGATTACGTTAACTCTAAGTTGGGTTCTTAATTGCATTGCATTAATCTTGAAATATCTTTCTGAAATATAAATTGATGAATTAACTAATTATTTTAACTCTCTTGCCCATCATATTAGGAAAGTGCCGACCAATTGATCTTTCATACAATTTTCAGTCTATATATATATATATAATATAAATTTGGTAAGATAAATAACGCCAAAAAGTTAATCATTACCAATTGCACAATGCATTGGACCTGAATATAATAACAGTTTCTGTTTAAAATAGAAAATATATACTATATATTATGTCCAACCAACTTTGCAAAAAATTGTCACCACTTACCCTACTTCACCTTAATATATACACAGAGAATAAGAAATTGTGCTTTTCTGATATAACTCTCATTTTATAACAATGATGATGATGATGATGATAAGCTCAGATGATAACGCGAGTCGCAACACGATTGATAGCAACCTCATAAAAAATATCCAACTGGACTGGTTTTACTCAAATTTTTTTTTGCCTTGTGCAAGCTTCATGATTCTCTTCAAATCCATCAATTTGTTTGCACAAACAAGAGTGTGCAAGCCAGTTTACACAAATTATTTAAACGTATAAAAGTGTATATTCTAGCCTCCATTTTCTTTCTTTACATCTTATTTATGACTGAACAATGGAGAGAGGGATACTGTAATGACATTTATAGATTGCAGCAAATATAAAATTCAAGATTTTTTGGAAGGAGCCGAATTTACATATAGACCTCCAAAGATACTCTGCCTTTCAAGATAAATAGAACAAAACCCATTCGTCTTAAATGAAAATTAGGAGACATATTTAAAATCCAAAAGTAATAATTTGTAAAAGTGATTATTTTGCTTTCCATCTACATGTCTTAATTATTAATTAAGACCAAACCAAAGTCCTATTTATTTTAACGGGCAAATACATCTAAACAATACTAAGCAAAGGTTAAAGGGGGTTGGGGCAAAGATAACCATAATGGGTCTTGCTTTCATGAACCCTGGAATTAAATCAAATTTTCAAAAGAATTTCCTTCGGGTGTATGTTTAAGATTAAATGCTGTCTTTTTATGACACTTACATAGATTTATTACTTTATTTCAAATTATTTCTTTCTCCAAATATTTAATTTAATATGTCTGTATCTTCTATTAAACATTCAATGTTCAAGAGGAAATACAGAGATTTATATTTATTTATTTTTAATAAAAAAAATTTTTTTTTTAGTTTAATATTTATTTTTTCAGGTAATCAAAAATTAATATATATAAAAAAAAAAAGAAATATTTAATACATTTTTTGTTTTTGGCAAAATTTGATTTTCTTATTGATTATATGGATATTTCTACTATTTAACTTTTTATTTTGAATGGAGGTAAGATTCATTTTTTTTGCTTTTATTCTAAAAAAAAATTTTTTCACAAAATAAATAAAAATTTTTAAACCTGGAGAAAGAAATAAAAAATAATTTTAATTGAATAATTTTTGTTACTTCTACCCGTTTAATATTTGGTTTTAATTAAAGATAGGATTTGATAATTTTCGTACGTCTCAATGGGATTGGATAGTAATTTGAACTTTTGCTGAATAGCATTTATATAAGAGATCATTTGTAACCAATATTGAAAAACGGTTCAACAACTTTTTAGGATTCATCCCATATACCATGCGCACTCTGTTGGTCTGTGAATGTATAATTAAGCCTAAAAAAACTCAAATTCCGCAATTCAGGATTAACATAGAATCCGCCGCCCGGCTTAGGCTCACGATCATAAAAGACAGTTGACAAGCTACATTGTCTAATTTGGGAGCATATATTGAAAACTTGCTAAAACTCAATTCTGTTTTTAGACGATAGATTGGTTCACGAAAAAAAAAAAAACGTAAAAAAAATTCTTATTAAAAAATTGAAACTAGGTTCCAGATTTAAAAATCATCACAATATTACAAAAAACCTTTGAAAATTAAGAGGTTATATACAAATAATTATTTATTCCAGATATAAAGAATAGATATTTATTAATAATTATTTGAAAAATTTTGTTGGAATCATATCAATTTTTTATATCCTTATTCAGGTGGTTATATAATTAAGCAAGCCTCTGCTGATCATAGGGCAAAATCGAATGGGACACGACTGAAGGTCGAAAAGCTTGAAAACCCAATAGTAAAAAAGACAACCTATTTAATAACAAAAAAATCATTTGTCAAAACGAAATTTAGAATGATAAAAAAACAAACAAAAGAATTGTAAGCAATAACAAGCAATTCTTTATTTATAAATTTTATATTTTATATAACATCTTTATCAATTTTTGAGGAAATTGAACATTTCGTTATTAAATGATCGTGTTAATCGAAACAATTCATATAGAAAGAGAATGAAAATTTATTTATTTTATGTGAATTTCAAATGAAAAAGTATTCGAACCTTTTAGAAACGCTTACCTCCATATTGGAAAGCTAAAAGTGCGAGTGCTAGTGCCACACCAGATGGACCCCTCCCTCACTTAATAGGATTGTTGAGTATAAAATTTTATACTTGCGGATTAACTTATTAACTATTTGATAAAAGCTAGACTTTTTGAGGATTGGAGTTATCGGGTGGCAGGAGATCTCATCCAAGCTTATTTCTCAACAATACCCCGGAAAGACTGGAAATCCTGGGTTCAACCACCCACCCTGATATCACCGAGTAAAAGTCTCACAATCTAAAAAAATAGCTTACAAAACTACAAACAAACACCGTCTAATTTCGGAAAAGATTGAAAACATATTTCAAATGAAAAAGTTTCTGAACTTATTAAAAATTATAGATAGCGCAATGCCACATGTTGGGCAGTCCTCTAGACATTTCAATTTGATCAACTTTAGTTATTGGTCCAACCTGAAACCTACATGTTGGAGGGGGTACCCACATAGTTTTTTTTTCAGTTTTAAGTCTTTTCAGCTCCCGAGGCCATTTAGACATTTAAACTATACAAATATATTGATACAACTAAAGGAAATGGAAGTTTATCAGATGAAATGTAACTTATTATGAAATATGCAAAGAAAAATTGTGTAAAGAAATAATTAACCTTAAATTGTTTATGTGGAATCCAATCACTTTTTGTTTTATCAGATTCCAAATAAAATCAGTCTACAAAAATTGAAGTGATTTCCAATTCCCCAATGCCATCTAAAATTTCTTTTATTTTTATTTATTTTTAGAAAAAGTCGATTCTTGGATCGGCTAAACAAAATGGCCACAACTCGGATGGAAGTAGAAATAATGCTGCTGCCGGTTCTTCAGCCAGTAGTAGCGGTTCTTGTAGCGGACATGAAAGCAGTGGAGATCAAACAAACCAAAATCCTCAAAATGGCGAAACCTCAAATGAATCACGAAAGAAAAGTAAGAGAAAATTAGTAGGTTTAGAATTATTAAAACCTGTGGTTTATTCTTTCTATTAGGAAATGGAAATTTTTAATTTTTTTTTCTTTTGGCAAAAATAAAAAAAAAAAATTATGTTGAGAGATTAAAATTGGACGGATTGTGATAATATCCTTGACCTTTAATCTGAAACGTTTTCTCTCTTGTAAGAGAGAGAGAGAGAGAGATTATGGCATTGGAATTGAAATTTTTTATCAAATATTTATTCATTCTATTTATAAAATATTTTTACTTGGAAGTAGTTTATTTAAAATTGATGGAAGACGAGTAAAAAATATAGTAAATATGCGGGGAATAGAAAGAATCTCGGAGTTATTTTGAGATGATTGAAAAATTTTAATAAATTAGTTGTTTTTTTTTTTAAGTCTTTTTAAGGCTATTTAGATTTAGTCCTTATTTATATTATAATATAAATAATTTTTAGTCGCTCAGGATGGGAAGGGATCCTCTGACCTTTGCTACGTGAGGCGAGACCTCTATCTTTGCACCAAAGGACAGGGATAATCATTAGATCTCCCATTACTAGGTTTTGTCATTATATTAAAAATCTAAGAAATTCTTTAAAAATTATATTTAGTAAATAAAATATAGGGAGCTTGGTGAATAATAAATATCACAAGTAATATTAGTTAGAGAGGGGTTGAAAATTCCATGTCTAAAAGATATTTTTGACATTTTAGAGAAAATTTTAAAAAACCTTTACTAAAAATATCTTATAAAGTACCCGTATAAAAACGAATTTTGTACCAATCGGTAATTTAGATTTTTCTATATAGGGCGATGAAAGACATATCCAAATTTCTTAAATCTTACCGGGAAATTCCTAAAATCGCTTGTCCATTATTAGCAAATTATAAATGTAGATAATAAGAATTTGTTTTGAAAAAGATAGTGATTTTCAAAAAAAATGCCCCTTAACTAAAAACCAATATATCGCTTAAGGTTAATGAGTGTGATAATTGTTTTGGGGCACCATCCACTTTCGCGGGGGGTATGATATCGTATACCAAAACGCCCCGGATCACTGAAACGGTGTAGGCAGCATAACCGTCGCGAAAGTGGACGGCCCTGGTGCACCAAATATGCCCAGTCAAAACAATCATCACGCACTCATATTCCTTAAAGTAAAATTAGCCTTAGTATAACGCCTTCCCAAAGAACAAGGAGTGACTGATAGCCTCTCTATGAAAATTCCACTGGAAAGTTGTGACCGATTAATCGAGTATCGTTAATCTATTTGAAATGAAAATTTATTCACTATCACTAATTTGATTTTTTTTTTTTAAGATTTAAAAAAGAAATGGGTTCCTTTGGATATCGATCTTATAAAATCAAGAAGCAAACGAGATCGTTCTCCTCGACATTACGCTAGCGGTCCAGCTGGATACAAGGAGAAAAATGGCGGAGATCATGGTTTTTATTTATATTCTATACATATTTATGCTCTAATAGATTCAGTTAATAAAAAATTTTTTTCCCCCCTAAGGTTCAGATTATGGTGACAACTGGCGTGAAGGAAGTGAAAGATCTCATTATAGAGGTGGCCGAGGAGGAGGAGGTCCAAGACATCGTGGAGGCCGAGGAGGAGGTAGAGGAGGACGAGGTGGTGGACGTGGTGGTTCTACAAATAACAATAATAATCCATATCGAAGACAGCAAACTCCGACAAACCATGCCGACGCGGAATATTCTGATTATCCCACTGATTATACACAGGTATCTTAATTATCATCATCCTGAATCCTATCTATTATTTATTATTATAGTTGGAAAACAAAAAAATGGGATTCCCAGAAAAATTTAAATATTTCCGTCAAAACTATAAAAGATCGGGCTAAGTATATATATATATATGCTTAAATAAAAAGACAAATTTCTAGAACAAAGTTTATTTGTTCATCTTCAGTCAAAATTGTTTAGTCGTATAATGCCCAAAGGTGGTCAGAGTAATTTTGTGATTGATCAATCACACTTGTAAGTGATATGAGACTTCACCTGACATCCAACAATATCACATGTACTTTATTTTATTTATGGAAAATTACTCTGACTACCTTTGGGCACTACCTTCCCCTGGAATAAATTCCCAGAGGATATGGTTAGCTTCGTTTTTTATTAAAATTTTATTAATTCCCTTTGTTTATTGATTTGATTTAACGATATAATTAGCGAGGCTTCAAATGCAACTTAAAATAATTTTTTTTAACAAAGTTGCAACATATAATTCCTTTGTTTTGTTTTTATTAAATGATGATTTTCCTTATTTTGTCTTCTTTCCCCATCAGAAGAAAGAGAATTTGTTGACTAAGGATATTCTGATTATTTTTAAGCTATTTAAATGAACATAAATTTGATATATATATAATACTAAAAGAGTTTTTGTTTTTGTTGTTTTTTAGTTGAAATTTGGTTTGGAGGCAACATCGACTGCAAATTACCTCTTTCCATATATGGGCACATGTTATTATGATAATTCAACTTATATGCATTTCGACGAGCCTAAAACTAAAGAATATATTAGAAAACAAATGTAAGTTTTTTGTATATAAAATTTCATTGTTCAATAGAAGAGTTAAAATTAATATATTTTTTTTATCAAAAATTAAGACTTAATATTGGAGTCTCTATAAAAAAGAAATTTGCAATTATTTAAAATCCTCCAAAATCTAAATCCGTTTCCCAAACTGTGGTCCGCAGCTCCGAACCGGTCAGCATAAAAAATAGTGGACTTCATTATGAAAATCTAGTATCTTATAATTATTTAATTTAAAAGTAACAGTTTCAACAAAGTTGAAGTGACCGTATTTATGATTTGTTCTGTTAAAAAATTTTCTCTACAACAATATTGAAAGTCTTATTTTATGTATTAACTAGATTCCAGTAGAAGGCAATGGAAGCAAATGGATGCTTACTAAAAAAAAATTTTCGAGACGATTTGAACAAAGTTTATTTGTTCATCTTCAGTCAAAATTGTTTAGTCGTATAATGCCCAAAGGTGGTCAGAGTAATTTTATGATTGATCAAACACAATTGTAAGCGATATGAGACTTCACCTGACATAATATCATATGTACATTATTTTATGTACGTAAAATTATTCTGACCACCTTTGGGCATTATACGACTAAACATTTTTGACTGAAGATGAACAAATAAACTTTGCTTGAATCGTTTCGAAATTTGACTTTTATTAAGCATCCAAAGGCTATCCATATGCTGCCACTACCATCCCCTGGAGTAAATTTTGAACACAGCAACTTCCACCTTATTAACTAGTAAAAAAAAAGTTTTCAAATCAAAATTAATATTTAGTCATAAAATATCATATAAACGGAACCTTAAAAAGAGAAAGTAAAAAGAAAATAGAGAAGTTTTTGACATAGATGTTTAGCATGAGAATTTTCTTTTTACGACGTTGAGGTTCTTTCGATGTTCCATAATTACATGATAGAGAGGGCCGTGCAAAAATATTACAGAAAATGGTTTGCGGACTGAGTAAGTTTAGGAAACACTGGTCTAAATTATCCTGTGGTCACATATCAGTCATCCACAATTATTAAACAGAACTTTGAAAGCGACTTCTCTTAAATTTTAATTTAATTGTTTAGAATAAAGAATTTTATGGTTTTCCTTTCAACTAACAAGATACTTGCTAACTAGCATAGAGCTAAATTTTTTTTGTTTCTCTCAATCAATGATGACATTTTAAAATTATTGTCTTCTTTTCCCATCAGAAAGAACATGTTGAAAAAATAATTCTGATAAATAATAATAAATTAACTAATCTTTTATTTATTTATTTTTAATTCAATTATATTAAAATTTTTTTTTTTTTTTTTTTTTTTTTTTTTTTTTAGAGAATATTACTTTAGCGAGGAGAACCTTCACCGTGATTTCTTTTTGAGACGTAAAATGGACGCCGATGGCTTTATACCCATTACTTTAATAGCATCTTTTCATCGTGTTAAAGCCCTTTCAACCGATCTTAAATTAGTTATGGAGGCAATCAAAAATTCAGAGAAACTTGAAATTGATGAATTTAAAGTAAGTATATATATATATCCTTATACAGGGAAAACACACCCCATGCTTTTTTTTTCTTAAATCATTCATACTCAACCCGCGACACACTTTTATTTTATATTTACTAAATAGCCTGGAGTGTAGTCCCAAAAAAAATTTATTAAAATACCTTTTTTTCGAATTTGGGAGTATAATTTAAGTTTTTAAAAATTTCAAAAATTTTCCATTTGAAAAAATTATTATAAAGAAACAGTCAAAAAATCAATTAAATGGTGTATATAACGACTGATATTAGCTCAGATGAAAAAAGTTCAAATTTTTTCTTTATATTTGACTAATAAATATTTAAAAAAATGCATATGAAATGATTTCAATTTAATTTTTCAATTTTGTGCTTCGAAATTCGAAAAGAAGATTTTTTTCTGAATTCATTGCCAATGCATGTTTCGATTGTTAAAATATCCTCATCGCAATTTTTTATTTCCTCATAGCTGAAGTTTCGGTCCCCCTTTATCAGAGCTAAAATATATAAATAAACTATAACTTAAAAACAATAATTTTAAAATTAAATAATCTTAAAAAATATTTATTTACCAGATAAAAATTCGGAATTGGGATGTTAACATAATGATATTCTATTTATTTTTTATCTCATTATGTTAACATTCAAACATGGTAAATAATGATATATTTAAAATATAATCATTTGCTTTTGAATATGTTCTAAAGTCCAGTTTGCGCGCGTTCACTCCCCCCCTCCCCCAGCTTCTTCATTTGTAAAAGTACACTCCTTTTCATTTGTGTTGTGCCTTTTTACTTTCTCTTGCCTATCTATCTATGTAATAAAAATGAGAAAGTATTGCGATCACAAAGAAAATCGATGTCAAGATTTCAACAGAAATACACGTTTTTGAGATACCCTGAGTCTAAAAAAACATGGTATATCTCTCTGTTTGTCTGTGTGCGTCTGTGAAAAAATATCTCAAAAACAAAAAACGTATGAGGCTGAAATTTTATATTTAAGCTAGGTACACATTTCACTTGCATCTCGACGAAGCTTTTCAATAAAATAGGCCAAAGAGTACTACTACTTTATTGATGTAATTTTTTAGTTTTTTAGATTTTCTCAAAATATTAAAATTCAGAAATCAATTATTAGATGATCTTTGAAAAAAAAATTGTTTGGGGCCTATTTTACCCTTGTAGGTTTTTTGTCAATTTCTCTTAAACTGTTCTAAATATTATGATTGAATTGGTTGTACATAAAATAAATTAAATAATCTTTAAGATGTCTTATTTTCCACTTCAAAATAGTGTAGGGCCCTCAATTTAAAGGCTCCTCTCGAACTCTTACACATGATGGGCTACTGCGCGCCACGCTGGCTTGCTAGTCATCTTACGGAAAACAAAGTGAGAGGCGTATGAAATTCTCTTTTATTAAACAAAATAAATTCAAGTTAATTGTACATAGAAAGGATACTTAGGGAGCCCGACTCAAAAAATATAGTGTGACTGCACATCACAGAGAAAGTTCTGTTGTAAATGTACATTTAGTCACCCCAGATTTTTAATCATTTAATTTCCACCCTTCCGGGATTCAATCGAGAAAATAAGAGACTAATGTAATAATTTCTTGTTTTAGGTGCGAACTCTAAAAGAACCAGAGAAATGGCCAATAAACGATGCTACAAATCATGAATTGATGCAGAACTCGAATGGCCTTCTCTTCCCAGCGAGCATCCATCATTTCCCAATTGATTTATATTCATACACACAAGAACAAACTCAGAGCTCAAGAGATAATCTCAATCCAGATGTCCCGGAATTTGTTCCTGTTCACTTATTAGTTGAAGAAGAAGATGAAGATGAAGAGGAGGAAGAGGAAGAAGAGAGAGATGATGTAGAAGAGACTGAAAAAAACAATAAAAACAAAAATAAAACAAGAACAAATACAAATACAAAAAATACAAAAAACACAAATCCCCCTGTAATTAATGGCAACATTATTATCAACTCTTCTTCATCTTCTTCAAATCCTCAAGTGAGCATCACTTCCACTATGACAAAAAGAGATGAAAAATCTTCATCATCACCTCCACCTCCAGTTCAAGTTAACGGCGAAAATACTGAAGATATCTGGCAAGAAGTGAGAAACTAATTTTCATTTTTTTCTCTTTCTTACTTTCCTTTTTTTTTTTTAATTTTTTTATTAAAAAAAATTGAGTTTAACACAATACTTAACAAATTTCCAGGCGTCATGTTATTAATTGAAATCGATTGAAAATTTTCCGTTTTTTTCCCATCCCGAAGGAAGACCTGACGTCACCAGACGTGTCTCCTCCATCCAATCCATTAAGAAAAAATTTTAATAAATACAAGAAGCAAAAACTTGCTCCAAATTTCGTTTTCGCACTGGACACCCACCACTTTTATTTAAATTCACAAAAAAAAAAAGAAAAAAAAAACAAGAAAAGAAAAAAGCCCAAAAAAAGAGGAATTTTAATTTGTAAAATTTGAAGACATCGTGATTTTTTTTATTTTTTTATTTTTCAAATATTTTATATTTTGAAAAGAAAATTTTTTTTTATTTTAAATTAAAAATAAATGAAAGAGAATTATAAAAAATAAAATGTAAATTTGAAAATTAAATTTAAATTTAACATAAAAAGATAAAAAAAAATTTTAAACCAAAAACAAAAAGTTGAACCATTTTTTATTTTTGAAAATAATAAAATAAAAAAAGGACTTTAAGATTTTTAAAAATGATCTATTTGTTAGTTTTACCATTACAATGTTAGTTGGTATGAAATAAAAACAAAAGAGAATTTTTTATTGTATTTTAAAAATTTTGATAATAATACAACAAGATTTCTTTATCTTCACGATGAGTTGGGTGGCTGTACAAAAATCGTGAAGCACATTAAATATAAATGTATATAAATATTTTTTCAAATAAAAAACATATTATGCACTTAAGGGGAGGTAATTAAGCAAGGTTGTTTTCAAATACAGTAGAATCTCCATTATTCTAAGTAATTGGGTCCAGGGTCGTCCGGAAAATCAAATACGAATTAAAAAAATTGGGAAAACAAAAAAATGCCAAGACGGCTTAAAAAGCTTAAAGATTAGGAGAACTGACTGGTCTGGAGAATCGAGTTTCTATTGTATTTCATTTCTCTGGTTAAATTAATAGAGCCTCTAAGTATGAAAGAAGAATAGCCAAGTTGCTAATCTTTTTGCTTGCTTTCTTTCTTCTAAAAGCAGGATGGAGACCCTTGGATTTTAAATCCAAACATATTTTTGCAATGATGATAAAATTTTTTAAATTATAAACGCGAAAAAGAAAAAATACATCCGTTTCTTTTGTTTGTTCGTCCCCCATAAGTTTTTTTTTTTGACATCTGACCCCATATAGACTAAACAATTATATATATTATTTACGATAATGGTTATGCAACCATATTTATTTATACAAATTGATTTAAATAAATTTTTATCAGATTGGCTGGGAATTCATTTTTCTTAATATTTATTTTTTGTAGAGCAAATTAATCAATTGACAATATCGATTGTTGTTTAATTGTTAATTAATTAATTAAATTATTTATTGAAATCAACAGCAATTAACTATTAAATCCCCCCTCCCCGTGGCCAAGATGTTAAATATTCTGACATTGTTAATATTGATAACCATCAAAGCCAAGGGGTGAGGGTTCGGGTCTCAGGCAGTCCGATAAAAATTTATTTAAACCAATTGGATACCAATTGATATAAATAAATATGCCTGGATTACATGTATCGTAATAAATATATTGTGTATCGTTTCAAGTCTATATGGCCTCAAATGCCGAAAAGACTATAAAAAAAAAACTATTAAATTAAATTTATTTTAATAATATTTTAATTAATTAAATTATGTCCAAAGGTGATCAGCTTGTATTTGAAATACATATAACAATATATACATATAAGAGCGACAAAGTTGTTAATTTATGATACAGTCTCATGGTGTGTGAGTGTTGAATACAAGACTGCACCATACATTAACAGATTTGTTATATCCAGCCATATTTATTTTTAACAATTGGTATCCATTTGATTTAAATGAATTTTCATCAGGCTGCCTGGGATGCGAACCCATACCCCTTTGCTTTGTACGTTATCAACAATGTCAGTATCTTTAAC
>JAAAKE020138648.1:0-13663 GCA_010014785.2 Anisolabis maritima
TCCGCGTCTATCCCTGCTGTGGAGAACGCCGGGGGGGGGCCTAGAACTAGAATATGTTGAAGATTGCATATATGAATTAAAGGTAGTAAATAGGTAGTATTTTAGTTCTGAACAAAGATCAGCTTAATCCTCCTAATCTTCCAGTTTAACCTCAAATAAAAGAATTAATGAAGATGGATTACTTTAATGGTCCTCTTCTCCACTATCCTTGAACTCTTCATCAACGTACCCAAAGATACCTAGTTTTAGTGCCATGGAACGATTTTTCATTGTCTGAAATATTAAATTATTAAGGAAATGAAGAGTTCTTTCGGTCCTAAATTTTTATTATTAGTATAAGTATAAAATATTTATTATTGATTATTATAAATATTTTATTAATTGCCGGTGCATCTCCGATAATTTTTCCCATTTTTATTAGTTAACCTAACCTCACTTTTATAAATGTCAATCAGGCTCAACGAATGATTGTAACGTCATCAAGACGCGAATCTCAATAGCCAACCAGTAGCTTGTCATAGCAAATATTTTCTTATTATAATATTATATAGATATCAGGACAAATTTCTTTAAAAAAATTTTCTTCAATTGTTGGGTTAATATGATTAGTATATTTACAATACCATCACTTAGTGGCTCACTGTGGTCAGATATATTGAAAAATTAAACATATCCTATGATTGAAGGAGGTAAATTTTTCAGAATTTTTCAGAGGATGGATGATGTTTATTCCTTGAAACATACAGGGCTATTTATTAATTTATTACAAGTGAAGAGAGGGAGATGGGATCATCCCTAATGGAAACTCCCTGAAGTTAGGCAACCAAATTCCGTGTCTGAATAAAAACTATCTACCAACTAAAATACTTCTAAAATTTTTGTTCATAATATATTTGGGAGAGAATGGAGGGGAATTCATATCCGGCGATTAGAGGATTAGAGGCCAATAATATGGTAACAAAAAATAGAGAAGTTTTTCTACAATTTGTTTGTATTTTGGAGTGGGTGGTGGTGGATTGTTGAAATCTATTCATTGAGCAAGATAGTGAATGGCCCATTGGCAAGAGCAGGTCTTCCTAAAAAATAATTACAATCTCTTTGTCCTTCTTATTTTTTGGAGTTACGAATTCAGGATTTTGACTAAAAATAATAATTTTGTTGGAATCAATTTTCTTAAATTACTAAGCTTTTCTTGGCAGAATTTTCTTTATTTATGAAGGTACAGAAGGAGAGGTGAAATTCGGAGGGGGATTATTACAAAGAGGCAGGAGGAGATCCACGCCTCATGCCCCAGGTGCCTCTAAACAAATGCCGAAATTTCAATAGATAATTTCTAAAAGGGGAGCGAAGGCGGGTCGTTGGCTTGGTGCTTCTATAAATATATTTCAATTGTTATTGAGAATACAATGGAGCCCATTATTAAACGAGCTTATATAAAAAAAACCCCTTTGAAATAGAGAAAAAATTTTATATTGAAAGATCAAAGTTACACGAATTAAATTCATTCAAATGAAACTAAATCAAATCAATTCAATTCTATTTAAAATATGAAATGCAAATTTAATCATGAAAGCTCTACAAAATAAATAATTAGCGCTTATTGAAGATAAATAACTTCACAATCTCCGAAAGTTTTTTTTGGCAGTTCTTTTAAAGAAAAAGAAATATTTTCTTTTATCTTTAAAAAAATATCTCTCTTTATTCTAGAGATTAAAATGGGAGGAGAGGAAGTGAACATTTAAGGAAAATGAAACTTTCAAAATAAACGCTCTCTTTATCATCTATTATTATCAAAAGATAAAATAGAAATAGCATATGGTGTTCACTAACTGGCTTTGTAAAATAATAGGATTTCTTTCAAGAGCCTCCGTGGCGCAATCGGCTAGCGCGTTCGGCTGTTAACCGAAAGGTTGGTGGTTCGAGCCCACCCGGGGGCGTTTTTTTTTTGCATTTTTATATCATATTGATTATTTTTAAAATTTGTTTTTATAATATAAAAATTTTATAATTTAATTTAATTTTTTAAATTATTCTATTAGATAAATATAATATAATTTTTAATAATGAAATACAACCCCCATTTGCATCCCGGTTAAAATTATTAGTGTTACCATTTTTAGCTCACAAAAATTAGGTAATTAGTTGGAAATAATAAGAGAGCTGAACATTAAAACTATATAAAATTTCTAAAGTTTAAACAAAATTTACTTCAACTTCCGAGGTGAGCTTCGCCCTCATTTTGAAAAAACCACGAAATTTTTGGACTTTTTTTTTAGTTTTTCATAAATTACTACATAATTATGATTCCAATCAAAATTATCTTTATTATATAAATTGTATAATAGATAATTTGAATACTTACTTGTTAAAATTTGGTGGAGTGAAATGATTAAAATCAAGGATAAAAAAATTGTGTTTTTAGAAAAAAAAATTTTTCCCGCCTTACGATTTTGGATTATTTGCAATAAGAAATTTATAAATTTAATCTCTTTTCAAAGGATATATAAATAATTAATACTAATAATACATTAAATTAAAGTACACATAAAATTTTCTTTTGAAATAGTCTTTAGATCCGCGCTGTTTGCGGCTGAATAGAATCAAACAAAACTGCCAACCTTTGCCAACAATCGAACCAGCCGAACTGGTACTTCATTTGAAACCTAAATACAATCAAAATATCACCTCAACTATTAACTCCAGCGAAATAATAAATCAGATAAAACTGGCGGAGGGGGGGGGGGATTCATTAATTATTAATTGAAATTATAGGAAAGTCTCTTGGAAATTTCTTTTAATAAAGGCTATCCTAGTTCTTATTTATTAAAGTTTGAGTTATTAAGTAATAAATAATTCCAAAACTCACCAATAGAGAGAGAGAGAGGAGAAGGGAAGACGATTTCACTCTTTGCTGTGTCAGGAATGCAATTGAAGATCAACCAACCAATTAAGAAGAATTTCTAAAATAAAAAAGAGAAAGAAAGAAAGAAGTTCATTTATTAAATCTTACGTTCTGATAACAACGAATAGAGAAAGCGAGAGAAAAAAAAATATTGTCCTTTTATAAAAATTCTATCTTAAGTAATATGAAAATTAAAAAAATATAGTGCCCATTCCGTCACCTGGGAATAATAGGGGTTAGAAAAATAAGAAGAATCAATGAGTGGCTATTTATGAATTTTCTGGTATGAGGAGGGGGAGGGAGGGGGGCATTTTTTACTCATAAATGGAAAATAAATTTTTATGACTATTATATTTTTCTAAACTAAATTAAAATCTGGCGATGATTATCAAGCCTTTATTAAAAATACCAACCCCTCCTTCCTCACAATTACGGGGTATCTAAATATGAATTTTCCCATAAATTTTGATATTTTAAAAAATTATTTCCATTTTCCATTTCACTGGAGTGATTTGAGAAAAGTATTGATTGGTCTTCGAATAATTATTATCACACGAAAAAACATGATGAAATTTATGGGAATATTCATATTTTAATACTCACTAGCCCTGAAGAAGGAAGCGATGGAACTCTGAAACGTCGACTAGTTGGTATTTTTAATAAAGGGGGAAGGGGGGGGGGGCGAGTAACAATTAACAAGGGCTTCTAGAACGATATAAATTTGGTCCGCCATCACCATAATTTTAAAAACTTTAAGAATGAAAAATTTTAGAATATTAATTGAAATTTGAGATTTCCTTCAGAAGTCAAATCACAAGCATCAGCTTGCACACTACACGTACTAACAGGTTCGATGCTCGGCTCATGTTGGTTAATATGTCAAGCCGAGTAACAAACCCATCACAGGCCGAGCTTAGCCAATATAGTCCCCGAGTTGAGTGTGCTTGGAAGGTTTAAGGCTTAAAAAATTAATTACAACTAAAATAGATATTGCTTGTTGAAAAGGCGTTAATGTAAATGATCTTATTTATTGGCGTCAGAGTATCTATGTTTTAATCTTTAAACATTCCTTTTTCCATTAATACTTGAATATATCATATGAAGAGGCCTTATATAAAATGTGAAGATTTAATGGCCAATTGTGAGCAAAGCATAGCTGGGGTTGGACGCCCGAGAGAATAACAATAATAATGAAACAAGATTTATTATTAAATAAATATATTTTAATAAGCCGATTAGCTCATTTCTTAAATTAGATTGCAACTGCCAAAGTAATATATCAGGTTTAATGAGCAGATATTAGAATTCTATTAATAAATATAGACCAACGGAAATAAATATACAAGTAGTCAGAAATCTGACAGTCCTATTTTATTTTTGATGAGAGAAAAAATTTCAAAATTCCTCTTTCTGACTCATATTAATAAACTTTTGTAAATTTTGGTCCGATAATCAAAGAATTTGAAAAGTTCGTTATTGTATTCTCTTTGTATGTCTGTCCACATTGAATACCAAAATTTTGACTTAGGATTCAGATAAAGCATCAAATCTGCAAATTTAAAATCAATCCAAGGCAACATGGTCAAAATGGCCAACAAAATTTTGAATTTTTACCAAGTATCACAATTTTTACGTTACAGGTACTAACATCTTTAAATCTACATAATTATTTTGAAACTGCAGATTCAAGTTGGTTGAGGCAATGCAGCTTTGCGCATTCTCAGATGTTTTTATTTGAAATTATTTGAAGACTACTTATGAATTAATTCAATATTTATCTTTATTTATTTATCAAAATAACGAAAAATTAACTTTTTCCCGCTCTGGTTTCAAAATTTAGTGTAGAATTGAAATAATGGAAAGAGTGAGAGTCAAAAAGATTGGAATGAGCAGAGATAAGCGTTATAAAGAATTTAATCTCAAGCTGGAATCTTTTCTAAAAACTTTTTAAGTATTATTTAAGACTGTAAATTATTATTCTTAACCTTAAGTGTAAATAGAACAAAGGTCCTCCTCCTTCCTAAAATGCTTTTTCAAAGGCCAGGAGAACCCAACAAATTTTGTAGATCTGGTATCAGATACACTCGCCTCAGGAATAGTCCTTGTCCTATTTAAGATAAGTTTTTGGAATTCTTTTCATGTCTATAGATAGTTCTTTTTTGTTTTTTATTTTTTATAGATTTAAGGGTCTTCAAAATGTATTCCCTTTACATTTAAATTAAAATAGAAGTTCCTCAATTCTATGGGCTACCGCCGAATTGTCACAAGGCTTCTTTTCCTTCTTATGTGAGAACAACAAAACAAAAGAACAATATAACAATTAAATCACTTGACCGGAAGAATAAAGATAATTTTGGTTTATCTGAATAGAAGAACGGGCGGGAGTTGAACTAAAAAGCGTCCACACAGTAAGAGACTGAATTTCATTTAAATAAACATGTTTTCTATTTTCTTCCAATTTAAATGGAGAAATCTGACAATTATTTTGGAACAAAATTTAAGCCCTTAAAGTCGAAAAAGACTTAAAAAAAAAACCGCCATTTGGAACAGAGGGGAGCATTTTAATGTTTCAGGGGCAATCGAGTTGCTTAATAAAATTAAATAATTTTCAACTTTTTTTTGCTATTTTTTTTTCATTATAAATTATTTTATTTTATCCATTTTTACAAAATTTTAACACGTTTGCATGCAATTAAATAAATGACAAATTTCAAATGATTATATAAAACACCGTCAAATAAATAAATAAATAAAATAAAGTATATATGTTATACACATTGTTAAGTAATCCAATTTATTTTCGACAGGCGAAGATAATCGTACTCAGCTAGTCATCATATTTCATTTGTCTCATAAGGTTACGAGAACCGCCAACACACACACCAACTCACGCTAATCAATTTTAGAAAAGTTGAAATAAAGTCACGAGATGTTTTAGAGAGTCTTAAAAAAAAGGATAAATAGGATTAGATATTTATCTGGTTATCACGTAGAGAGAAAAAATAAATAGATAAATAAATGAGAGTGATGAGAAAAAGAAAGTTGAGGGAAAAAGTCTTTTTTTTTTTTTGGACAGAGTAAACATTTTTCATAGTTAATTATAACGTGAGGAATTTAATTCCGCGCGGACAAGAAAACAGGTAAAGAATAGTTATCAAGCCGTCACAAAAGTGTCTAGAAATATTTGTAAACCTGATTCTTAAAGCTCTTGGTTCGAAAGGTTAGAAGTTTGCTTCCCGTGCTAACCGATAAAATTCATCTTAACAACGGTGGACAATATAAATATACGCGAAATCGAAAATCACCCTAGATGCCGAAAAATAGTTGGGTCAAAAAACACAATTAAATGATTCTAAGTGAGTATTTGAGTGTTTCTAAATTGGCCTGTTATAATTAGAATCGTTAGATATCTAACTCTTGGTTTGGTTTGACACTTCAAGAAATTAAAGCTATAGAGGAAGCATTGCTTCTTCAAGAAAAATGCTTATAAATAATGGGAAAACGCTTTCAAACTACGGACCCATGAACACAGAAATGCGCCATTTTATAAAGAGAATCCGTCCAAAAAAAAGAATTAATTAATTAAAAGATCAGTACTCATTTGTTTATGTCCGTCAGGGAACGAGGGGCTTACTTGTATCTGAGCGAATAAAATTTTAGGACAAAATAGTTTCATCAATTGAGATAAAAATAAGACAAGAAAGAAAGAGAAGTTTGCGTCGAAATCAAACGAGGATCTTCTCTTTCTTCTTCTTATCCATCCATGAGAATATATATTTGACAATAAAATATTGTCATTTTGTAATTAGTTTATAAATTTTATAATCTCATGTAGTTTTATTTATATATTTTTTGTAAAGTAATGAAATACTCAATGAAGCGAAAAGTTTGGAGGCCCCTGCCTTAGACTATAATATATATAATAATACCCCCCCTGTAGATATAAAAGAGTTCTGGCCTGGATGGTCAATGTCCATGAACTTGTTGACCGAATTGATTAAAATGAAACACCTTAAGGCTCGTAGCTTTCTAATCGGAAGCGATGTGGGTGTTGGTGATGTTTATCTCTTTGGATGAGATGTTCCGAGAAAGTGGTATCTTAGGATGTTCGACGCTTTCATTTTTTTTCCTTCTTTTTCACATCACGAGAGAGAGAGGGACGTTGAATAATGACTCGGAATCACTTTATTAATATTTACACGACCCAATAACACCATCAATCAAGCAGAGGAGGGACAATGTTACAGCATCTCATTTACAATTCTTTTATCTCTCCTATCGCGGCGGCTGATGTTGTTTTTCAGGAATAATCATTTTCATCTAATTTAAATGATGATGGCCCGAATTTGAATAAAGGACAACACCACAACCTAGTTTCTCACTCTCACTTATCTTTTACAATAGAATATTAGAATGAGAATTTTAGAACAATTATTATAATTATAATTATTAAATTTAAAAAAAAAAAAATTATGTATTCCATTTTTTCAATTTTTGATAAATATTTTTGGAATATCTATAAAAAGAGAAAACGAAAATTTTCCTGCAGAGAATGAACTTTAACAATCCCTTTAACAGACTCGCATAATCTAGAATTAGTCTTACACCGTTCGGCTGTTTTTTTTTTTCCACATTTACTAGTAGATCAAATAAACTAAATTCGACCCTTTCACATTCCAAACATTGCTTTTGTGAGATATAATATTTTTGAAATAATAATTTAATTTAATTGCTTTAAGAACTAATTAAATTCCATGCCCTCTCTCTGGTGCAGAGCTAGAGGTCCGGCTTCAAGTCCCAAAGGTCAATGGTTCGCTGTTCTGAGTGACAAAAATTTATTTATATTATATTGGCTACAAATTAATTTTAATAAATAAGATCGAAGTCAAATGCCGAAAAAGATTTTTTTTAATTAATTGATTTTTTAAATGCATTTAATTTCTGCACCTGGGACTTCTCTAATAAGTCGCTTTGTGAAATTTTGATAACTAGTTTTTTATTATAACTTCAATAATATTAATTGAAGAAATAAAATAAATTTTTAAGAGGCTATTAAAATTACTAAACGCTTTTATGTAATATTAATAAACACTGGTGTAGGCAGGAAGGGAAGGTTTAGAATTTTACACCTACCAATATAGAAAAATGTCCTTTTTTTGTTTCTAAATTTTTGTAACACCGGTTTATCCTTGAAACGCCTCTTGGATAAAAACAAAATTCTGGCTGACTCACTGCCCAAATAACTAAAGAGAAATTTGGGAAAAATTATTTCCTTGAGAATATCTTGATAAAAGTCAAAGTACTGGCCAATAAATGTATTAATTAAAATTTCTTTTTGTTAAATATCGACACTCAGAGACAGATGAGCCGTTTATATATGAATAATGATTATTCCAAAAAAAAAAAAAAGTAATGATAATATTTATTTCTCTTATTTTATGCTTAGAGAATAATGTACGTAATAAATAATAAATGATCCCATATGGGATTTAAGAGATAATGGTGTGGTATTAGAATCTGTTCGCTAGAAGAGGTCTCGCCCAAATCCCATAACGATTATAATTTGGCCAAGTAGAGGAGGAGAGGTGAGGTTACGGGAGGTGAGGTCTTGGCCCTCCTCCCATGGATTTAGGTTAATCGTAAAAGCGAGAAGAGTCAAGGAAAAAGCAGTCCAAACTGCAACCAAAACCTCATTAAGTTTAGGGATTCATTTATTATTCGATTAATAAATAAGGAGAAAACGTCAGAGTATAATCCTTTTTGATTATAATAAGTGCAGATGGTGAAGAAGGGTGGAAAATTTTTGAGCTAATTTTGGTTTAATTAGAACAAAGCAGAGATTGATTTTTAGGATCTTAAAGGGTTTACTTGAACAAGGAAACATTAATTGACTAAAAATTCTCAAAATCGTAAAAAAACAAAAAAGTTGGGCTGTTCCAGGCTAGTAGAAATATTCGGAGCTTTTCGGATCGCATTGTGCTAATAAATCCTGAGATGTGTAAACTCCTCCTTGAGAAATATCCAGAGAATATTTTGCTGGCTTCGTATTTGGGGGACGGGGGACTTTTGAAAAGACCAAATCATTTCCAAGCCAAGGACGGAAAAAAAGAAGCAATAAAAAAAAACGTAGTATAATTTATATCATCAAGTTCATGTCAAAAAATGAGTGATGCTGATAAAAAAATTTGACTGAATGGATTCATTAAACTCATCTATTTAAAAATTTTTATAATATCAGAAATTATTTATTTATCTATATGGGTCTATATATAAGCCAGTTTTTCATATATTTTAATAATGAGAAAGCAGGTAGTCATCATCAGTCTAATTTGCTCGTGGAATTTATGCCCCAACGTGTTGATTCAACATTCCCACACCATTGAGATAATTATCAAGCCTTTTCACATTAATATTTTAAAACCTCGCTAGTCCTGAAGAAGGAGACGTTGGATCTCTGAAACGTCGACTAGTCGAAGTTTTAATAAAGGCCTGATAATTATCTCTATAAGAAATTTATTTTCATTTATAATACATAAATAAATTTTACCTTATCCAGTGAAAAATATTTATTTTAGAAAATGAGACTGAATAGAGTTATTGATATAACAAATCTCTATATTAGAAATAAAAAATGTGATCTGCCCGCCGGTCTTGAAGCTGCCTCCCTAATTTGAATAAGCTGGCGCCGTCATTGGAGCCAGGAGGCCAGTTTAATATGTTCTGAGACAAGTTTTTTAGAACAAGTGCATACATGTATTCTAAAGGAGTCTTTTTATCCAAAGCTGAATAGCTCCATCTTTATTAGTAGTCGTTTTTTTCTGATGATATTTTTTTAACGATACAATGAGGGCAGATCAATCGCTCTCGGTTAGATGGCCAAACATGATTGTGTATTTTTGGCACACAGGTTTTTCGCAATCGATTCGGATAAGGCCCCGCAGGCGATCTCTCTCTCTCTCTCCGATAGCAAGGAGATGCGCCTAATTAAACCTGGTTTAATACGAGTGTTAAAACCAACACGTGGCTTGTTAACCTGAAAAATAAACCATCTTCGGGAGAGAGGAGGAGGGAAATAAAATTACTAGTTGCAGATACAAGAGATCAAATTAAAAAAAAAAAAGAGCGAAGAAAATTAATAATTTATTATTTATTGGCATGCCACACACACGCCGCTCCCGGATTTAATAATTAATAAGAGAGAAAAGTTAATAAATAATAATAATACCAATTTTTGTAAAATATGATCAGGTAAATATATTTTTTACTTTCCTGCACTATTATATTAATATAAAATAACAAGGGGGAAGTATTATGATAATGAAAGCCTACAATTTTTCAAGGCAAAAAAAACACCCAAAAATGAAAAAAAAATCTTATAGCTTATATATACCTCTGGAACCACTCAACGGAGAAGGATGAAAATTTATAAGGAGAGCCTAATAAATAAAATTAACATTTGGAGTGAATTAGTCAGCAGGGACGGTAAAAAAGGATCCCAAATATTTATTAAAAAATATTTTCTCGGCGTCTCCTGAACCAAACTTAAGACCTTTGTCTCCATGTTCAAAAGCCAATTCTTAACGTGTTATAAATCGAGTGACTATTTGCCATCTGTTTTAATGAAATTCCTCTTGTTGGTTATTTTATTATAAAAAATAATTAATATATTGCCCTGTCCCTGCAGGTCTAGATGGCTTCAGGTACCAAAGGTCGGTAGTTCGCTTCCCGTCTTGACCGACAAAAATGTATTTAAATTATATCAATTAATTTAAATAAATAAGGACGGAGTCTAAATGACCTCTGATGCTGAAAAAAAAACTTTAAAAAAAAATTAATATAAATTTAATGACTTTGTATAGTAAAGCCAAAAAAAAATAGAAAGAAATATAAGTTATCCTAATGGCAAAAAAAAATGTTTTATGCTATTTGAAATTAAATGAGGTGTAAATTGCTTTCTTTTTCTCTCTCTCTCTCTTTTTAAGACTTGGAAGAGAATTTAATGAACTCATAAGAGAGATTAGAGGCTCTCCCTCCTTAAGACATGCAAAATCAAGTGATTTGTAATTATTAATAAATTTTACTCGGTTGCTGGCTGTGGTGAAATTATGCATGCTGCGAAATTTAACAACCAAGCGGGATCCAACGCGTTTTTTGCACGGATTCAACTTCTGTAATTTAATCTTTGAATAGCGAATTCTTTAATTAACCATAATCTCAATTATAAATGGCACTTTATAATATTTATGATGTGATGATGGAACATCTTTTTGTCAAATAAAGAAAAAAAAATTACTAAAATAAACTATTTTTACGATAAATGCAAAGAAAAATGTTTTTCACTTATAATAACAATAATCATGAAAGTTTAAATTATCTGAATAGGTTTGTAAATGAAGATATATTTCTATTTCTTTTTTTTACTTGGTTTGTTTATTGTTCGTTGTTTTGTTTTATTTAATTTGTAAATATGTATTTGTTCGATTAAAAGTCAGTTGCTGTTGGAGGCTGATAAAGGAATAAGAAGGCAGAATTGAGTAAAATTTGTATTTCATTGGACTTAGCCACCGAGGACTCTAAGCTTTTTATATAAAAATTTAATTTAAGTGTAATTCAAAGAATTTCTTTAGGTCTCTTAAGAAAAACTTTTACCTAAAATAATTTATATAAAAAAAGGGTAGAGAAATTCGTCTTAAGTTAGAATTCTTTTTAGGAAGGTTTTTAATTACGAACCACGACTGAATAGATAGCCGGCCCGTCACACTGCCTGACGCTTGAAGCGAGATGTAAGAAGGAGAAGAGCAGAGAGCATTTGCTCCATAGTGAATAAAAGTTTCTATAAATATAAGAATTTATGTTTTATAAAATTTATCTCTAAAATATCTTTCAAAGAATTTTAGAAATTTTCTCCTATAAATAAAATAAACATGTTTCAATTATTTATTTTATAGCCGCGTAATTTTTAAAAGAAACAAATCGAGCGATTAGGAATTGATTTATAAAAGAGAATTTTTTTTTAGGTCGACATAAATCATTCTAGGCCAATCCGGCGGACGATTCCAGGACAGTTCGTTCGTTCGTTGAAGTCTCTCTAAGAAAGAACGCGATCAAGCAACGGTAAACGATAAAGAACGATGACCATGTCTGCCTGGTCGATGTCCATCTTCGTGACGTGACATGAGTGTTGTGTGCCGAGTATGTCAATGTCGGGGTCACTTAGTCTCAACCGGAAAAAATATTCGCTTGTCGAATGAATGAGGGGGGGGGGGGGGATTTTTGATTCTCACGACTCAAGTCACGAACGAAAACAACAGAGAGAATAAGAGAAAGAGAGGGAAGATAATAAATAAAAAATAATAATATTGAATTAGAAAATATTTTAAAGGAAAAAAAAGGACAAAAATCAGCACACCCATAAATAATTTCCAGGTCAAAAGAATTTGGTCACGGATTACTTATTTATTTATGAAAATCGAAATCACGATATTCCCTATCATATATAAATGATTTGTGCCGTTATGTACGCCTAAAGAGACATTTGTTCCAGTAAAATTGACAACTAAGTTCAAAAACTTTCCCGTTTCTCTCTCTCAGTGATGGGACTAGGATTTCAAAAGGTTCGAAGTTATAAAATAAGAAAAAAAAACGCTTTTATTTAAAAATGAATTAAAAAGGGGAAAATAATTTTTTTCATAAAATGTTTGGTTAATTAAAATAAAAGCGTAAAGCGTTCATTGAAAATTTCCTAGAAATCGGTGAGCGTCCCCTCAAATATTTTCAACAATCTTATTAAAAAAATTTATTTTTCTCTTATTAATGCATTTTTAATTGAAAGCTTTTTATTTATTTATTTATTTTTTATGAATAAAGATTTCAAAAAGGGAATAATACAGAACATCTCGCTGTTGCAAATGAGTCGCAACAATTGAGCGGAACCAAGTTATGTTTTTTCTTGTTCTAATGGGTTTTTTTGAAATTATTTTTTACAACATTGTATTGTCATCTGAAATGAGTCGATGTGCGAGATTTGAGATCTCTTACTAATCGGAGGTGTTTAAACAAATGCCTACAAGACAGAGAAAGGAATTTAAATGAAAAATTTTAAAAAGAAATATACATCGCAATAGGCAGCTATTGTTGAAAGATTATTTATTTATATTAAAATTGTATCATTTCAGAAATTCGGCAAGACTGATCTTTTGATTATTAACTTATTTAAAAGAAAGCCCTGAAGTGATAATTAAATAAAAATATTCCCAACAGGACCTTGCGGTTTCCTTAGATTAAAAAAAAGAAATAAATTAAAATAAACATGATAATATTATGTCTGATAATAATTTAATTGTAGATAAGTATTTATGGAAATAACACTCATTATCTGAATAGAAATTAATTAAATATGGGATGGGAACCGAGGAGGGAATATCAAAGGGCAATGGGATCCTATATTATTGACTTCAAATACCTTATTAATAAATCCAAAATAAGACAGTCTCAATCTGTTAAATATAAATATTATTTTAAACTTTCATTTTTCAAGAAAGAGAAAAAAACAATCGGAGAAATATTATGCATTATAATAAAATTATAAAATGATACCCCTCAAGTGTGGAGGATTCGGATCCCAGGCAGTCCGATGAATATTTATTGAGAGATATGTGAAAAGGGAGGAAATCAGCCAGTAGGATAACCTCTATCGAAATAAAACTCCCCAAATAATGAAACGTTTCTGCTTAAATTATATAAGGCCATCATCAGTCATTA
>JAAAKE020138659.1:0-13662 GCA_010014785.2 Anisolabis maritima
CTCCCAATTATTTAAATTCTGAACAAATTTCTATGACCATAGTTAAGCAAAAAAATTGAAATGTTAAAATGTAAAAAAAATTCTACCACAAGGAATTGACAAGTGTACCTCGCTCCCCCCCCCCCCCTCCCAAATCGTCTCGAGTTTCTCAAATAACTATTTTTTTCATAAAAAAAAAAGGTTTAACGATTTAAAATAAAAATTCCAGAAAAAATTTTTTTACCTTTTTCAGAAGCTTGGGCAAATTATTTTTTTCAACTAAAAAGAAGAGACCTGGAAACTCTGATCACCGATTTCATTCAAACTTGGAAAGAATATATTTAAACTAAATATATTATATATATTATATATATAATAATAGACCAGTAAAGTACACAAATCAGGCATTTGTGAGAAAAACAAAATGAAAATATGAATAATCTCTCTCCATCTTATGTAAAACAATATAAAAATGAGAGGAGGCGTGGCTGGATTGAGATTTAGGTTAAAAAACGTAAAAAATTTGTTGGCATTTTTGACCTAAAATTGTCTTAACTATTTTTCTTCATGTATTTGGATCCATATGTTTGGAAGGCTACTCTTGCTATAAATATATAATTTAATTTCAAGATTTCAAAGGGAAAATATTTTCAGAATGAGACGGACGGATAAAAACACTTGTGAGAAATTTTAAATATTTTTTTTACATTTTTAAACTATTTTTTTTTTTTGGATATGGAAGCATAAGTTCCAATGCCCAGTGGTCACATGGACCCAGGAAGAACAGGAGAAGAAGAAAGTGGGGACTTTTAAAGGTGCTTGTTGAGATGGGATTGGAAAGATTGGAGATTATAAGTTTAGAGAAGATAGTAGGAGGGAAGATATTCCAATCACGGGAGGTCATGGGGATAAAGGAAAACTGGAATTGACTAGTTTTTCAGTCTGGAAATTAAGCAACAGTGTGTTTTCTTATAGTTTAAGTTGACGTGATCACGGGATCCTCATTTTTCCTGCTGAGGTCATTAATAGAATATAGAATATCCTGGCGAGTGAGCGTAGAGAAACCTCCTCCCGATCTAATTGAGTGCAGAGTTCTATCGTCCGCAAAACAGTGAATGGGATTGAAGGACACTGTCATGAGGTCATTGATGTACATAAGAAATAGGGCAGTAGAAAGTACCGAACCTTGGGGGATTCCAGCATTGATTGGGTGAGGATCAGAAGTAACAGAGATCTTTCCATTAGTTAGAAAGCTTCCGATCCACAAACAAAGAGAAGAGAGGCCAAAGGTTGATAGTTTTGAATATAATTCATTAATTAACAAATCAAATTAATGGGTAAAGAAAGTGTCCTTATTTTAAATTTGTAATTGATTTATGTAAATATATGAAATTTCATTCTATTTATAATTTAAAAAAAAAAAACTTTATTATAACTTTATTCTTCTTTTATTTTGATGCAAATAAAGCGTGACTTTGCTCTTTTTTTTAAATATATATTCTTTTGTTAATTAATTTATTTCCACTTTGTTCATATTACGATAGATTTGATTTGACAGTAGGATTTTTGTTTGTTTTAAATTAATGAATAAAAATCTTTCTTGTTTCAAGTGAGTTAGTTAAAAATACAATCTACCTATATTATATATTTAGTATAATTATGAGATATTTAGAACATTATTTAATCAATTATTTCAAAAATGGAAGAAGATAACACAATGGGGTGAAATTTCTGTATAACGTAAGGAATTAAAAAGAAAAAGAACGTTTTTCACGCACGTCACTAACACTGCCGGAAATGATATCCAAGCCATTTTGCTAAAATTTCACCCAAATTCTAAAGGCCAACAGTTGTCCGCTTCAAAGAATAGTTCCTCTAGCTTCTCCTTTGATTACTCTAAGGGAGGGGAGAAAGGTCATGACTTTTTCACTGACTCCAAGAGTGGCCCTATTATATTTTGTTTTTGGCCATCATAATAAAAAGATGTCTACAAATATTCTTGGACTTTTTTTTATACCTAAGAAAAAGTATAAGTGACAAATACAAAAGGCCGTGCTTGGAAGACATCACACCCGCTTACTGTGTGGACCTCTTCTAAGAGATTTTTTTTGAGTTAACTACTTTTTTTCTAGCTTCAGCTCTTCTCTGAATTTATTGATTTCTATTTCAATTCATTCTTTCCATCCAAACAAAAAAATATTTATTATATTAAGCTCGATTTAGTTATAATGCCCTCCTCTTCTTTTTATATCCAAATAAAGGAACGGAAAATAGAAAAAAAAAAAACAAACAAACCAATTATAATAAAAATGTTTTTAAATTTTTTACTTATTCAGTATATTTCTTTACAAATTTAAAAGCTCTTTAAATTCATTCTATTCAAAAATGTTACTTAAAATTTATCTTTTATAATTATTTGATGAAAGAATTAAATAAAAAAAAACTTTGAATAAATATTCCTTTTTTTAAGAGAAAAAAAGTTAAATTCCAAAAATAAAAAGCAGCATTATATTGATATATATACCGCAGGAGAATCGCAGAGGACATTTATTAAAACCCACTCAGGCTAACTTATCAAAGGATTAAATTGAAATAAAGTTGGTGCAATGAGTGTAGGTATAAATTGGAATCAAAAAAGCATACGGGGAGAGGAGTTGATTTTAAAAAGAAGTTAGTTAAAAGTTCAGGAACAAAAGGCTGGTATGAAAAGAAAATAAATACCAATCTTCGAAGTTTAAAGAAATATTGAACTGAGATGTCTCAAAAAATAAAATATTAATTTCTGAAAAAGGCCTTTCTTCTTTTAAGGCATATGCTCAGAGAATAACCTCAGAGAGTAAATGCCGTTTTACACGAGCTAATTTAATGAGCAATAAATTGTCCTCAAATTGAATTAAAAATCTTACAAATCATCATATTTGAAAAAAATTCTAAAACTAACCATAACAATAAATTAATTTTGTATTATTAATAAAATTTTTTGTTTATTCTTGAGTGGGTTTTCATAGGTTATAATAATTGAGGACAATTTCTTTCTGGTTTAAAAAAGGTCTTGACTTTCTTGGAATTTTATTGGGGTGAGTTACCACCACCTTCCCTACGAGAAAAGATTAGATAAATTTTAGCCAGGACTTCACTTAAATTCACTTTAAAATGACCTAGGATCACTTGAAGTGTTGAAAGAAGAGGCGTTAAGGCCAGGTACGTCCAAAACCAAAGAAAATTACAAAAAACAATACCAAATGAAAATCAAATTAAGGAGAGTAGGGAAAAATTTGAAAAAATTTAAAACCGTCTGTCGACCAATCAGATCGCACTCTGGACAAAACCGTTTCTATAGAAAGCACGCATGTTGCCAGATTTTCACCAACGTACTAGGTCTGCTCACTGCTTCAAATACTCAGTTGCAAAACAGTCGTCAGTATGCTTATTGTTGACATGCGCCTAACAAATTATAAAAGCGTATTAAATAATAGTCCATTGCATCTCCAAAAACATGTCTTAATCGAATTGCATTAATGATCTTTCGAGGATAGATCAACCAAAATAAAATGATGTAAATGAAAAAATTACATGCCTTACATATTTGTAATCGTAATGGGAGGGATGAATATTAACAATACAAGGGAATCATCGTCCTAACATCCCCATGTCATTGCACTCGTGACTACTAGAACTAGTCAATTCCATTCTTCCTTTATCCCCAAGATCTCCCAAATTGGAACAATCTACCTGCTACTCTTTTTCCTAAAACTTACCATCTCCAATCTTTCAAAACCAACCTCAATAAGTACCTTTTAAAGTCTTTACTTCTGTTCTTCCTGATTACGACTACTGGTCATTATATGTCAATAGCACAGTCCTTATGCTTCCAAATCCAAAATAAAGTTTACTAAGCAAATTATTCAGAGCCCTAATAGGAGGAAAATATAAATATACAATGGTGGACTGAAAAGTTTCCGACCCATCATCTTTGTAAACAATTATTTTGCAGAGAAAGACGCCGAGTATTATTTGGACTTACAAAGAGACTTACTAAGTAGAAAAATAAAAATAAATTTGAAGAAAAAATATCTTGTATTTTTGTTAGGTCGGAAACTTTTCAGGCCACCCTCATATATTGTTTCACTCAAATTATTTGATTTCTTAAATAATCCCTTAGAGAAATTAAAGGAAATTAGTAAATATATTACATGAGAATCAACTTCCCAGAAAAACATCAATTTTTTTTCAAACTTATAACGGAAGTTTAATCAATCCGTATATACCAATGTTGGAGTCAAATGTTTCTAAGAGCCCTTGAGAAAAAACTACCACTTGACATTTTTTCATTAGATTTATGAGAAGCTTATTTATTATACGTTTGTAGAGTTAATCTTTATTTAAATAAAAAATTAATTAATTTTGAAATTTGTTAAGAGAGTAAAGTAAAGAAGTAAATAACCTTAGAGATCTGATTTAATTACAGATAAATCGGGGACAAGATTGATGAGACAACTATATCTCTTGTTGGGTATTGAATTTCCTCATTTTTATCATGTTGTATCCCTGGAGAGTTTAAGAATTCTTTCCGAGATTTATCCGACGATTGAGATTAAAAAAAGAAAACATTTTTTTGCATATGATCAAAGAATGAAAGGGTCTAATTGGATTTTCCATGGGAAAAGTAAAAATTTTTATAAATGAATAAAAAATTTGCGAGAAATCGATTTTTATTTCAAATTAATGAGCGCAGAAGAAAGTTTAATGAAAAACAATGATAAATAAATACTTTCTCAGCAGATTTTGTGATTAAACCCATCCACAGAATAGTTATTTATCAAAGTTATACCTCCCCAAATACATGAAAATTTTCTTCTTTGTTCCCGTTATTGAGATCTGACGGAAAAAATTATTTTAAAAAAAAGCGAGCAAGGGAACAAGACGACGGTTGGTTTGATGAGGGTTGGGAGAAAGGCTAGCAATGACTCGGTGAACTCGTGGTCACCATCCACTCACTAGGTGTACGCCTCTGAATATATTTAATAAAAATGTCATAAATAAAAAGAGAGAGGAATAAGAATGGTCCCCAAGGGTATTTTTTTAATATGATTCCTGGTATCGAGTTTTTACTCAACCTTTTATCCATCTTTATGTAAAAACACCAAAAAAACATACATGTAATTATTATTTTCTTTTTTGCATTGATTAGAACATAATTTTTTTTGATCTCAATGATTTACATCAATTGGTATCCAATTGATTTAAATAAATTTTCATCGGACTGCCTAGGATCCGAACTCACACCCCTTGGCTTTTAAGGTTATCAATACTGATAATGTCAATATGTTTAATGTTTCAGCCACGGGGGGAGGGATTCGAATGCCTTCAAAGTATTACAAAATGTCAAATTATTCGAGGACTGTTTATAATTCTGCTTAAAATCACGCTCAAATATGGAAAATTAGCTGAAATTAATTTTTTTTCATATAAAACTGATTTGCTCTATAATCAAAAAGTAGTCTTTGTAAACTTTCTAAGCCTGAATCAAAAAAGGTGCTACGTAGTTTCAATCAAGCGATAAGTTAGAATTACTTTTATGCAAAGTAGTAAGTTAGAGTATGAAACCTCTACGATATTAAAACTCAAGTTTGAGACGCTTTAATATCGTAGAGGCTTCCCACCTGACTGTCTGCTTCTTTCTCCATTGTTTCACTTTTTCAATTTTAAAATTTGGGCGAGAATTCGACGTTATTTTTATCCCAGTGAAGACCATAAGACAGGCCGAAACATATAGACAGTGACAAATGGAAAATTGTTTTTATTCTTTTATCTTCCTTTGAAAGTTTGTCGAATCCTCGTCCAAAAAATTAAAGACCCTGCAAATTTCCCATTAGAGTCAGCCATTTGATGATGGTTTGATTTGATCTCACAAATCATCCTGACTGAAACTCACATAATTTATGTAGAGCAAATAAAATTTAAAATATTTTTAATAATTATTATTAACAGAATTATAATTGAAGGAGCTGATTAGACGAAGAGATTAAAGAACGGAATTTCCAATTTATAAGTCATTGTTTATAGATAGATCTATAAGCTATTTCATATTCAAATTATTTTTTTAATTTTTAACTGGAGGCCAAATCCTTTCTTTTTCAATGGTACCCCAAGCTCTCTGGGAAAAATAAGTATAATATATAAGACAATACTCAGGCCTCTGTTGTTTCGTATGCCGAACCGACTTACTTAGCTTCCATCCTATATCATTCAATTTCAAACCCATTGAGGAAATTCAATCGAAATTTCCAAGATCGCTTCTCTTCCTCTCGGAATAAATAATCTTATTATTCGTATAACATCAATAGCTCTAATTCTTAAAAAGATTAAATATCGGCAGAATGAAAATAATTCTATATACTATTTAAAATCCTTCCAATTTTCAATATTATTTAATAAGTAGATGTCTAAGAGTTAAATTTCTATCGTGACTTACAAGGAAGAAGGCCTCAAATGCAGAAAATTAGCAAAAAATAAGACCAAATGCTTATTCCTATTTGCCTTTTATTTAACCTAAATTATACTAAAAAGGTTTTTTGTTCTATTCGAGGAAGGACCTCCTGAACCTCCTTTCTTAACATTCGTGCTTTCCAGTACTCTCTCAGCTCCTGAGGAATGGAAGTTTTAATCCAAGTTCATAGGATTTGTTTTCATTAATAATGAAGAGTGGCAGGAACAAGAACGGGCTGTGGGATATGTATCAGTGGGTTAGATAAACTGATTTCTAGAAAGAGGATTTTACCATTAGTCGTTGCTTTGAACCATTTCGTTAATCAAGTATAAATGCTTTAAAAGGAATCCTTATAATATAATATTATGTTAGCGAACGAGGGAATTGATAATAAAATCCTTTTATTAAGAAAAATTACTTCTCTCTCTATTTTTCACATTATAACTCATATCTGAATAAAATTTCAAAGTTTATAAGTAATATAACATTTTGACAATTTCTAAATATAGATAATCTATTAGAAAAAGAGATGAACATCAATGCAGGTAATGAAAATTTAAAAAAAAACATGTTAAGGGTGTATGATATGGTTGGTTCTGTTTAAGAATAGCGGGAAAGCAACTTCTTTGCCTATTTTTTCCATAGTTAAAATAAAATAGATCTATAGAGCAGAGATGACCTGAGAGTCAGTGGTTCGGTTCCTAAAAAAATTATTTAAATAAATAATCGACAAAGTCTTTTTGGCCTTAAATACTGAAAAATAAAAATAAATATAAAAATGAAGGTTAAAGATTTCCAAAAAATAAAACACTTTTTTATTGTTGGAAAAAGTATTTTTTGACGTAGGTTAGGGTTAGTGTGAGGTAGTTGCCGTCCTCCATTGGGGAAACTCATTTAGGTCAGTAATGGCCCATTGTGATACCATTTGGGCTTCTGAGGGTGAGAGTTGGAAATAATTGAGGCAAGCCGGACTCGAACCCGAGCTATTTTCATACTCTAGATTCGTAATCCGCAGCTTATCCATCTTAGCCACTACCTCCTCATTTTTTGACGTAATAACGTCTTATAATTCTGTCTGCCGGTAGACCGGAAGTAGGTTAGAAAAGTTCAGCAGGAATTTGAACCATTCATACGTTCGAAAGTTATTGATGGATTTCGTTCATTTAGGACATATCCTCTGCTAAGAGCAGGTGAAAGACGTTTCGCATATGCGGGGGATTGCGCAGATTTTTCATGAGAGAAATAAAATGGATATTTTTAATTGATATGTGGTTTTTCGGATGTTATGAGTTTCTTCTCCCAAAGGAAATTTTTCAACACTATAAAAAAACCATTCCTTTTCTAATTTGTTGTATTCCATCATGTTCTAAAAATTACAGGCATACTCCAAATCTACCGAGACTGAATGGATTGATAGAGCAATGTCAATAGACGTGACCACTTTTAAATTTTTTTCTTCTCTTCTTGTCTTTTACTCGTAATTCTAATATTAAAAAATTATAGATGCCAATGAAAGAAAGAGAGCAAGCCAGAGCCTGACGACAAGGAAGAGGAAAAGGACTGACTAGTATAAATAGTAAGCAGAAGAATTACCATTCTTACTTCAAGTAACTTTCAATGTGATTTTATATTTGCGAGAAAAGGTAAGAGAAATTGTCAGAATTGTTTTCCAATTAAGAAAGGTAATGATATAATAATAAATGATTTTGGCAACTAATATAATTTAAATAAATTTTATTGTTTAGGGCGGAAACCGAACCACTGAGGTTTAGATCATGAAGAGCTTTACTGGGCCTAAAAAAGTATTTTCTAATAAATTTTAAAAATCCTCGGAAGGAGAACTACCTATATTTTGACTTCCATTTTCCTAATTTGACACTAATTTAATATTTACAAACAAATAAATAAATAATATAATATATATATTAAAAATATAAGGAGTATCATCTTATTTAAATAAAAAAAAAAAAGAACAACTACTACAACTACTAATACTAATCTCATTATAATATTACCAAATACCTTAACAAGTTCTTCAGCTGATAATTTTCTTGGAAATTGTAATCCTCTCATTACCCGTCTCCAATGACGGGCTGTCATCAATGACGTTGTTCGAATGTTGGAATTATTCTTAGTATTACTATCATTAATGTTGTTGTTGTTGTTTATATTGTTCTTGTTTTTGTTCTTGTTCTTGGAACCTAATGTCCAAGAAGAAGACGACGAAGTGGACATCGATGTGGACATCAACATTTCTCCTTTTATTCATTGTTTATTCAAAATTTAAAAAGGAAAAAAAATTAATTAGAGTGCTCATTGCTCTCGAGTTTGGGGGCAACTGAAATGTGGCTGCGTTCCAACATCCCGTTCGTTCTCTTGCCAATTTCATCTTGCCCTTGCGCACAAATTCCCTTGAAAACCCGCCCAAAGGAAAGGATCCCACCCTCCATCTCACAACCCCTTCTCTATCTCTCTCTTTCTCTATTTGTTTTCAAGAAAATTTATTATACTCCCTTTGTATATGAACAATTAATTTGAATCATATTAAAATAATATAACATTATAATAATATAACATAATGATGCCTGTCTTATTAAAATTATTATATAGGATCCGATGTCTAGCAGAGAATTGGAAAATAAATAATCAAATTTTATTCAAGCAATCACAATAAAAAATAGCGGGTTGGTTTGATCCGGAGTTAAAATAAGAAACAATTATTTTTCTTATTTTTCAAAAATAAATAAATATATTTTTTATAAAGAAAAAGTCAATCCGCATATTTTTACTTTGAAGTTTCTTTAAATTCATATCTATCAGTAACTCAGAACCTGCTCATTATCTCATCACTAAATTTATTTTTTCTCTTTAGTCAAATTGCACGTGCAAGTCCTTCAAAATATTATAATCTAATTATCAAATAGTTAACTTTTGATTAGCCATTTGTTTTATTTTTATTGTATTTCCTGATAAAATTGATTGCTTTTTAATGTTATTTTTCTTATTTAAATAACAACATAGGTTATAAAATTTTTGGGAAATTAAAATACAATTTGCAACGTTGAGTAATATTCAAGATTTATCAATGTTTTAGGCCTATACAATGCGGGAACCTACATTCAAAGGTTTTTGTCTGAACCTTCTTTTTAAGAAAAGAATTTTATTTATAATTTTATATTACAGAGGAAAAATTATTTATGCTGAGTTAGGAATTTTCAAAAATTAATTCCTCCCTTTATAAAGAAACGTTCGTGCGTTTTTCTGAGACTCTAGACAAAAAGAGGGTGTTGGACGATCCCTTTAGGGAGGATAAGTAGATGGACAGAGATGTCGCTCCTTGTGGGGTCTCCATAGAAAATTGGCGTCAAGTCTGCATTCTAGTTTTTTAAAATAATAGTCGGGACATGATCTATGAAAGAAAAAAAATTAGTGGGGAGAGATCAATAAGTTTTACTTCAAGAGCCTCAAGAGATTTAAATCTATCTCTGCTAGGGAGAAAAAGTCAAAATAGAGAAAAAATCGAAAAAAGCTGGGGGATCAGGTTTTGAATAAAATGTGGGCCCAGACAATTTTGGGGCGGTTAAGGGTTAATACATTTCACTGATCATCTAATAAGTAATTGATTTATGAATATATCAAAATCGTTAGAGCAAATTTTGAGAAAATTGAAATAAACTAGAAAAGTATTTCAGTAAAGTACTAGTAGTCTGGCTGATTTTATTCAAAAGCTTTGAGGGACAGACACGGACTACATCAAAACGTGTATTTCCGTTGAGATCTCGACATCGATTTTTTTTTGCGTTCGTAATATTTTCTCTCTATAAAAATTTGAAATGAGGCTTTCCTGTGATATAAATAAATGAAAAATATCATTTAACATTTTAGGAAACGTAATGTTTGAAATGAGTCACATCACGGGATTATTTACTTCCAATAACTTTTAAAAGATGTTTTGTTTTTAGACTGGTAAATTTCAAATACTACTAGGATAATGACAAAAAATAACACTCGAAAAATTAATGATGACAGAACTAATCAATAAAAATTTTTGACCACCTTAGTATAACTTTGGACTCAGAATCTTTCTATTATAAAAAACGAAAAAAAAAGAGTAGTCCTCAGGAAGGTAAGAGAAAGTATTTATAATACTATTTGAAGTGCTTCATATCTTGAGATGAAAGCAACTTGAGTTCAAATCTGCCTTATGGCAAAAATTTAACCATCTCTGCCTATGGAAGGAAGCAGAATCTCATTCTAGAATAATTCCAAGAAACATTATTCCAGGAGTAATCATATCGTGACAGACCCTAACTGAAGAAGGATACAACACCATTACACCCATGGCTTCTTTTAAAATGAGATATTTCAAATTTTAGAAACTAATTTAATAATGTTCCTATCAATTAGCTCTATCAAATCATAAAATTTCAAAAAAATATAAAGAAAAGTATTTTCATTACGCTATCTAAAAAATAAGACTACCTTAGCCATCTTTTAGATAATTTTCCCATTTAATAATTAAAGTGCTAGGCTGTTAAAGTCTCTAAGATATTTATTATATGTATTAATCCTAATAAAAAAATAGACAGCAAGAGAGCATTTAGATAATTAAAAATTTTAAATGAATTTGGTTTTACTGTAAATGAATTGATAAGAAATCTTATTTATCATCTTTTATACATTTTTTATTTGGACAAACAAAAACTAAAAGTCCACATGAATTATCAATTTCAAAAATTTAAATTATCTAAGAAATTTAATGACTTTAAACGATTTATTTGGGCGCTTCAAGGAAAATATTATTGTACCTGAGTTTTAGATATTTCAGGAGGTATTGTTTAAATGTAAATTTTTACCAATATATAAAAGACTAATTTTTCAACAAGAAATTGGCTGCTAGTTGAAATTTTGAAAAATAATTTTTTATATAAACAATATTTATATATTATATATTGGACTATCAAATAAAAATTTAAACATAATTATCACTATTAAAAAAAATGCCACTTCCGGAATCAAACCCTCCTTTAATAAGTATGTTATTTCAGTTGTATTTAAGAAATTAAAAAAATAATAATAGGATTCACCTGAAAATCGTATATTAGTTCACTTTTTGTTGTTGAGTGTTCAAAGGAGAGGAACATACTAAAAGAACAAAGCTATTTAATCCTCAATATAAAGAGTTTCTTTCAAAACGCCAATAACTTTAAGTGAATTATATTCCTTTTATATAATCTTTAATCGATCGAAAACCGACTGTCCATATCTACTCAACTATTATTAAACGAGCTAATCTTGTATATTTCTTTATTTTTATGTATGTAAGTTTTTCTTGAAAACGGCTCTAACGATTTTAATAAAATTTGGTGTATCTACTAATGTGGGTGATAGGAATCGATTGAGCTGTCTCATCTCTGGGAAAATTAATTCAACCGCTGTACCGATTAAGATGAGATCTTAAGCATCTAACGATTTTGATGAAATTTGGTATATTGTGATGATTATCGATTGCACTAGATCTCATCTCTGGGAAAATATTTTTTACGAATTATGAATTATCCTATTTATAGGTCTTATATCTAATTGTAAAGGTCCTAGCTTTGATGCTCTCTTATTATTGACTCTTCTTGTCCATTAAAAAAAACCCAAGCGACGCTCGGATTCTAGGTACTTTTATATTAAATTGAAATTATTTCTATATTTAACAAAAAAATGTCATTTATTACAAAAGGAATTTCAATTCCTTCATTACTTCGAGGGATTTTTTATTTGTTTTTATTTATTTTAATAAAGTGAAATTAATTAAATTCAGAAAAAAAATATAACTAATTTAAAAATCAATTTGGGAGAAAACCACGCGGTTTATTTCATTCTCATTTATTATACACTTTTTCATTGTTTATATATATATATATATAAATATATATATATAGTGTCGCGTGATGTTGCAATCATAGGCTGGGACCAGAGTTTGACATTTATTTCTAAAAGTGAGATTATGTTCACTAATATATTTAATATTTCATTTGGACCGTATAGGCCCACCTACTGGGATCCTCGTTTATTTACCCGAGGTGCTGTTAACAAAAGGAAAAATATTAATATATCGCGATGTACTGGTTTAGAATTTAGGTGATATGATGAGATAAAATTTATACTTTCTCTTACTATATATGTAATATATATTAAGAAAGTATCGCGATCCCAAAAAAAATCGTTAACCTGTTTCCTTGGGGGGCCGACGCAAAAAATCTGGTGTGACAGGACTGCGCATAATCAAATCTCGATATACTTTGAGAAAGAATTGAACTTAATAAAAAAAATCTAAAATTAATTAATTAAATTAAAATAATTTTTTTTAAATTGTAAATGGGGAATTTTAATTAAATTCCGTTAATTTTATAAATTTGAAAGGGGAATGGTTGATTATTTTAGAAATAGAATGTCCATTTAATGGCTTTAAGGAAAGGGTGCATTCTTTCACTTAGAGGAATTTTGATTGCAGGTAACGATCACTCAGCTGCCCTTGAAACAGTTTATTGTTTTTAGATTAAATAATTAAAACTGGTAATTATAATTATCTCGACAAATGGTCTTAGTGAAACCCCCCCTCCCCCCCAAAAAAAAAAATTATTTGACTTTTTCTTGCTTATTCAAATATTTTGTCATGTCCTTTTTAATACTAACTTTCGATTCGTAGTTAAGATACTAAATGATTATCAATCATGGATGATGTGGATTATTATAGGTGGAATGAATCTTAAATTTTGTCTAATCCGAATCTCGGATCTTTTGAATCCTTCATATTGAAAGAATAAGAAAAAAATCTCTGCCCCTGCCAGCCCAGCTTTTTTCTTCTCAAATTTTTTTTATCTTTTTTCTTAAGGATGTGAACCAAAAGAGCCGCCCAGGGCTAACCAAGCTCTCTGCCCCTCCCTCCTTACCTATGGCTCTGATTTCTAATAAATAAAAATTAAACATTTAATAAAAAATAAAATCTAAAAGATTTTAATATTTAATAACTGGTAAAGTTGAAGTCCTTTAAAAATTAATTTTTTTAAAAATACAGTAATCCCTCACTACGTTGCGGATGTCATCAGCCAAATTTATAAAAATTGTATATATAATATAGATATGAAAACCTAAAAGATTTCATTAAATCTGCTAAACTATTAAAAATGAATATTATTTCA
>JAAAKE020138670.1:0-13662 GCA_010014785.2 Anisolabis maritima
GTTTTTGCTTTCCATTGAAAAAAAATGTGTTTTTCTCATCAAAAAACAGCGGATTTAAGCTTGTACACCTGGTACATACATTTGTTGATTCCTAATTATGTGGCCTAAACTTTAAAAAGTTTGAGAATCCCTCGTCTAGAGTAATCACAACGTGTCACTCCCTGACACAAAGGAGTGAACAAAGAGTTTACAAACATATAATTTATTAGAATAGAGGAATAATAAAAACAAATTTGTTTTTGTTGTCAACATTTGCGATCTTCAGGGTCCTCACTGTTCAGAAAGACAGGAATAACCTAGTTGTTAAGCTTAAAGAAAGCCGACTTTATATTAACTCACACCGCCAGAGGAAATGTATCCCAGCCGGCGATCGATCGCTAGTCTTTCAGTGTCTCTCTCTTGGAGAACTCTTCGAAAACTAAGTAACCATATCCTCTGAAATTGTAAAATGACTTCTCTACAAACCTCTCGAATATGCAAGTCAAGTCAGGTTGTTTTATTTTGTTATTTTTTTTAGTTAATATTGCTTGAATAAATAAATATCTTTTCATTGAATTTAAAATATTATATTGACTATCAATTAATTTAAATTTAAAAGACGAGGTCTGAATAACTTCAGATGTTAGTTTTTAAACAAAAAGGAAAAAGTCGAAGGGCTTAAATTACTCCAGAGTTCTCTTCATGACAGCGTATGTTTATTATCCTATACCCAATACTTTTTTTATTTTTTATAGAATAATTCTCCGCTCCAATGGATGAAAACTCTAGGAGTGAAGACAAATCTTAATTTCAAAAGATTTGGCCCAGTGGATAATGAGAAAATCGAGTCGCATGACCCTTTTTGGAGGCTTTTTTTACCACCGACTCGGTCCTATTTGCTTCAAATTTTAATACCTTAGGCACCCTAAAGCTATAAAATGTTTTTTTAAATCTTTTTGACATCTGGGCCATATAGATTTGAAACGATACACAGATTTATTTTATTTATGATACCATTAGGCATATTTATTTATATCAATTGATTTAAATAAATTTTTATCGGACTGCTTGGGATCTTAGCCAACATCCCTTAGCTTTTAAGGCTATCACTACTGTCAATGTCAGTGGCCTTTCGGCCACGGGGTGAGGGCGGCTATAAACTTGTTAAATTGCATCCTTTTCCGATGAGTGGTTCTAGAGATATGAGCCAAAATTAAAACTATACGTACATTAATGTTTTTTATATTTTTGGGTCCTTTTGATTTGAAATGTAAAGATATTTTTAAAAATAGGGGGGAGAGGGTTAAATTTTTCATGATCATAATACTTTCCCCTTGCTATTATATACAATAGTATGAGAAAGTAAAAATGAATTTTGTGTTGTCTTTATTTCTGATCCCTTTAGAATTTTGAACTATTAAATTTTAGTGAAGATCGGCCAAATGATGTTCGGGGTCACAAACTTCCCTATACAAAATATAGTCTTGTTTTACTTCTCTTTGATATTGTTATCATCGCCCAGTGTCATAGCCACCCCCTAAACGAGTTTTAATAGCTACATATTTCTGTTGCATTCAATTAGAGGGTCATTATTCATGGCTGATGTCTGAGGGGTCATCAACGGGTCTTTAGCCGATGTCTTTGGACGTTTTGGCCACCAGCGATGGACAAGCAGATAACATCATGGAAGACAAAGAGAGAGAACGTTGCGTTGCGTTTAACTACCGCCGCTTGGAAGATGACTGATTTGCATAATTAATCATCCCTGCTGAGGTGTTCCCAGGTGTCTTATTCACGGAGCTGGCCATTTTTTCTCAGAGCTAATCGCTAATTTATCTTCGCTGATAACAAGTAGAGCCAAAACAACATAACAGCAAATACATGCTAGTTGTACATAAATAAACATAAACTAGATAAATTCAGCAGATGTTAAAATTTGGAAATTAAATATGATTTTTTTTTTAAGGCTGGGAATTTAAAATTTGAAATTTGAAAGAAAGCGTATTTTTAATGAAAAAAATGAACAACGTTCCAACTTGATTTTTATTTTTATACCAGAAAACTCAATTCGAAAAACGTTCCAATCAAATGAGGGAAATAAAATCATTTTTCTAAAAGTTAAAAAAAGGCTGCTTTTATTTTCAAATTATGATTACCTAAATAAAAACTTTCTATTTTAGAATTTGATCGTCATTTCTAAATCTTGTTGAAGAAGGGGAGAAAATTACTTTCAGATGTAGCCCCTCTTTATTTTATTATTTTGCATTTCTTACTTTATCTTTTGAATATCTAAAAAAAAATTGATCTCCTATCTAAATTTAAACTCTCCGCTTCTCTCCCCGCCCTTTGAGAAAAATCGAAAACCAACAGGAGTATTATAGCGATTATCTTTAATCTTAATGAGTGATTTATGCCAGGAATGCGAACAATACGAAGGATTTATCAACCGGAACTCAAATTCATCAAAAAACCTTGAATTTTAAAAATACAAATAAATTTTATCAACAATTTGTTTTTTGCATTGTATTTTTTTAAATAAAGAATCCGAAATATAATTTATAAAGTCACACTCGTTAATAAATTATTTGAGAAGAGGGGGAAGGGGCAAGCTTGTGTAATTAAATGTGAATTTCGATGATTTATTCATTCCATGTCCTGGAGGCGATCGCGCGCGCGTTCGAATTTGTTGGAAAATTGCTCTTTCCACTAATGAGATGCAAAACTGAACAAAAGTCATAAATCTTGTTCAGGTGTAACAACAACAACAACAAAATTCGTTCGATACTCTACAATTGAAGTAAGTAAAAAGATCCTTGGCCGAGTAACGTTTTCTTTTTTCCAAAGACGGATCATTAATTGTGCCCCTCTTATTGTGATTGATTATCCCGCACAATCACGTCACGCGAGCTAAAACGATTTGATAAGTGCAAGTGCGATTATTTCAATGAGAATTATTATGAGAATTAAAAGCAATAAATATTTTCAATGAGAGACCCTATATAAGCAAATAATTGAAAATTTAATGCGAAAATTAGATGCCTACTTGGTGGGAGTAAAAGGCAGAAAAAAAAGGGAGAGGTAGCTGGGTATGGCAAGTATATCTTTAAATATAATACAAAAACCATTTGACCGATTTTCATGAGATTTTTAGAGAATTTTCTTTAAGCTCTGATTAATTCAGATTAGGAATTGAAAATTTTAAAAATTTTCGTTTTAGTAAGAGAATAACTCATAAATATATCATATCTTGTGCAATCGGAATTTTTGTAATTTTTTTCATTATTTTATTAAAAATTGATTGATCGCTTTAGGAAGGGAGGGGGGTGTGAATACATCCCTGATTTGGTAAACACGAATAGTTGAATCTAGTCTAGCATTTCTATATTCCAGTCAATTTTACAAATAATATCAAATCTGCTGACTATGTGGATGGCGACCACCCATCAATTACCCGAGAAAAGGCTGGCATTTCTTCACTGATTCCCTTCATACCAGGCCTCCCTTCTGAAACGATGGACTGGCTTCAGCCACATCTGTATATGCCGGCTCCTTACCACGACAAAGACGATGCCATTAATAATATATATAATAATATTTTGTATAATTTTCTTTTAATTAGAGAACTTTTCCTCGAAAATTTTCAGCTGAATTCTATTAGATATCATATTTACATCTGGCCTAGATATCCTTTTATCCAAGTCACATATCGCCAATCATGTAAAAATTGTTGCTCTTTTTTTCTTGCATGGTTTCTTTTGATACATTTTTTTTGACGTCATCATTGATCAATCAATTTGATTCTTAATCCTTTGAGCACGTTTCTCTCTTTTCTTTTTCATTCATTCCCTTCAACTTGTTCTAAATATTATTTTGCCTTTTTCTGATGAGAAGAGAAGACGTAATCAGATCTCTTAATTGGATCTTGGAGGGGGAAAGAAAGATCACTGACCCAATCGGCCAATTCCCACATCTCTATAGAGATGTTAAGATTTCGTTAATTAAATTCTTATCTTCCTCCATGTTCCATGAAATGTTTATAAAATTTATCAATTTCCTTTTTAAGGTATTGCGTGCAGGCAATCTAAAACTTGTGGAATCGACATGATGAATGGCCCTTTCCAAATTCTTTTTTTTTTTTTTTTTTTTTTTTTATAATGACAAAATTATTATCTCATTTCATTTCTTTACTAGTTCCATAGGATACGTTATGCATGCCCGCCTTTTTTTTCCCGAATTTGTTAGTTCCTAAAAAAAATTACAAAAAAACCAATAAATTAGGAAATATTTTTAACAATCGCTTTCTGTAGTATCTGTAGCAATATTTATATTTATATAAACGTTATCTGACCGTATTTATTTTATAACAATTGGAACCCAATTATTTGTTTATTATTTATTCATAAAAAAAATATTTTTTGTAAGATCTACTTTGAATGAATATTTTTTAATTAACACAACAATACCTAGATAAATTAATGAATGTATGCGTTCCATTTTACTCCTTGGGAGTAATAGAGAAAACCTAAATTTTATAATACTATGCCATTCTAATAATAATTTTTGGCCCTGTCCCTTGGTGCTGAGGAAGAGATCTCGCCTCACTACCAAAAGTCAGTGGTTCGCTTCCCGTCCTGAACAACTAAAATTTATTTGTATTATATTGGCTACCAATTAATATAAATTAATAAGGATGAAGTCTAAATAGTCGCAGATGCCGAAAAAGGCTTAAAATAAAAAAAAATGAAAGTAAAAAATAAAAATTTTTAAAATCATTGGAATTCTTTCTATTGATAGTGGTGTTTCTCTTATCATGTATTTTTGCTAATAATGGTATTTTTTTTGTAAATATTATGTTATAGATTCTGAATGACTAAAACCAAAGGCCGAGAATATATGAAAACAAAAATGAATCTAGAACCAAAAGGGATATGTCCAAAAATAAATAGATAACTAGAATTTTTAAATAAATATTTTTACCTTACTGAAACCTTTCAAGAGGTTAAATTAAATTAAAAAGTTCTAGAGATTTATTCATTTGAATATTAAAATTCAAAATATTTTTCGAATCAGACATAACAATAGCTTCAGAATTTATGTTGTTTAGTTTTTGGGCTATTACTTCTTGCTTATTAAAAACATTTGAAAGGTTAATTAAATATAGATTAGAGCATTATCTAGAATAATTTAACTATATTAGTCACTAATATTCAGGAAACATTCGCTGATAAAAAATTTTTGCCTGATTTATCGATATGACCAAGCAATGACAATATAGACCTACATATCTTGTATAAAAAAACTAAACGAATTAGGAATAGAAGAGGGTTGCTCTAGTCTAATATTCCAAATCCCAATATTTTTTATTTGTTACACTTATGACATTTTATATAATATAACAATTAATAGCGAAATTTTATAATATGCAGACGACTTAGTAATTTATGCACCAGAAAAAACATTTGAACAATGCTATTCCAATATGAACTCATCTATTGACTGCACCTTTACTTAAATATAAACAATTTAAATCTAAATCAGCCCTTTGCCTATTTATAAAAAACGACTAACTCCAAATGATCACATATTTCTAAGTGGCTTAAAATTTCCAGTAGTTTGATCCGTAAAATACCTCAGAGTATTTCTAGATTCAAAGTTAACTTGGAAACCTCACATTCAAAATTTAATAAATAAATGTTCCCAATCGTTGAATATTATACGTCTCCTATCCATTTTTTCTTGAGGTTCACATCCCGAATCTCTTCTTACCAGAAATAAAAGAATTATCCGATCACGTCTCGAATACTCAAGTTTTCTCTTTGGGTCAGATTGCAAATCTCAATTAGAAAAATTGCATCGAATACAATACAAAGCAATTAGATATGCGTTAGGCTATCTCAGAATTTCTCCGACAAATGCCATCCTTATCGAGGCTAACGACGCCCCTCTCTTTTTGGGAGGACAATTATTATAATAGCCCAAAAATTTATTTTAAGAAAGAAAAATCAAATTCTACTTATCTACCTAGCATAGAAGCACTCACATTCCTTTCTAATAAATATTTTTCTTCGGCTTATTGGACCCAGATAAATTTTGAAGCTATTGTTAATCTATTATATTGGACAGAATCCACATTAAAATTGTAGACTTTAAACGATACATATTTATTTATAGATAGAAGGGTATAAATTATGTATGCATTTTTATTTATAACAATTGGTTTAAATAAATTTTCATCGGACTGTCTGGGATCCGAACTCACATCCCTTTGAAGATGATTAATAGTGAACAAGTCATACGAGGGTTGCCTTTTATATTTCGGGATTGCGCTTAACTAGTGCTGCTATCTGGCAACTGACGCTTCTATCATAAAGTTTGACATTTTTGATGGTATACGTATTGACATACGAGTCCTATTTAATAAAATAATAAAGAAAATCAACCGCCGAAGATTAATCATCCTACAATGCGAGCTCCCACAAATCGACTCAAACAAGTGACTTTTTGAGCACTCAAAACGTCGATTTGATGGGTCATCCCCCGTATAGTCCTGATTTAGCACCCAATGACTTATTTTTATTCCCGCATATCAAGAATAAATTGCGAGGGCAACATTTTTTGACACCTGAAGAAGCGGTTGATGCGTTCAAAATGAATGTTGCCTATGTGCCTCAATCGGAGTGAGTAAAATGCTCCGAAAATTGGTTCAAACGCTTGTAAAAGTGTATTGAGTGCTTAGAATCAATACGCAGACTATGACCACCCAGGCAGTACAGGTAGAGAGAAAGAGAAAAACCAGATCCCAGGCCAACTTTATGTCCCTTCCAAAGGGAGGGGTGCAACAGCAACTCCCTCTCCTCGTAGTGTTGCCTGATGGCTCTATTGTGATGGAATCCAATGATCCAATCCTAGACATAATTGAGGATTTGTTTACATTAAATTTTTATTTAATGAAAAAATTCTTCCTGATCTAACTCTTGTGCAGAACAGCGCTTCCCTACCGACTCCTCCACAGAGCTCTAATTAATATTTAGTTATATAATTTAATAAATAAATAAGGTGTATCTGATTGGAGAGAAAATGCATACCGAGCTGCACAGCTAGTTTTTATATAATACAGTGTATTATTTCCCCCGTTAGAATTAGTCCTTTCTGTTCTAATTTAATACATTATATATAAGGTCCTTGCCTTATAGAGATATAAAATTTTTCCAACCTACTTTAATGACGTAAGGACTTTTGCTATGCTCTTTTTGTTTTATTTTTTAATTCCATTAATAATCTGTGAGTTGAAAATTGCAATATTCTCTTTAGGATAATTTTCTATTAATATAATTGATTTCCGGGAGTCGACTCCCACGGTCCTCTCCTCCCTCTTTCATCTAGAGCCCTGAGGGGCCACCCATGACGAAATCCTCAGGGCTTATCATTCAATGATTGTCGAAAATCTCCTGGGAATCAGCGAATTAGAAATTCGAGACGATGGTCATCTATTATCGAGTCGTTTATAACAACATATTGCTACTTATTGGAATTTATTAGCTCTCTGATGGGAGGGAGATAATTATAGCTGGCCCTCTGGGTTGATGCCCTATCTCTGCTTCTTAAGTATATGGATCTAATAGTTAAGTGAATTCTGAGCTAATCTCTATCATCAGGAAGCTCTGGGCTCTCTCAAACTGTGTTTACTAGGAGAAATTGATAACGAAATTACAAAGATAAATAAGTTGATAGGACTTAGCCAAACGGTCAACTTTGCCAAGCATTTACTAACAAAAAATAGGAGAGATCCTTAATTAAGTCAAAACATATTGCATTTAATTAATATATTTAAATCTCACATTCATTATTGGATTTCTTATGAATGCTGGGCTCTGAGAAAAGTCGGTAGGGTGTCACCGATCTCTCAAACAACGCCCTACATCGTTAAGAAAAAACATTTTTGCGTTTGGTTGGGCAACCCCTGGACTCGAACCAGGATGCTTCCGACGGACGTGCTTCCTTTTCCTCTTGACGCACGGCCCCTTTTTGGCTAGTGTTCATAGGACGTATTTAAAAAGTCCACCTTTGCATATCATTTTTAATCGCAATCTCCCTCCTATCAATGATTTTATGAATCCCGAATATGTTTTTTCTATATCGATTTCTCTTTTCGTGTTAATCTCTTTTTGAGATTGTTTGAATTAACAGATCAGAAAGTCTGTTTTCTTATTTTGATTTGGTCTTTTTTCATCTTTTTCAGGTGTAGGGGAAGGAAGGCACAGGCAGCCAAATAAAACTCCCTTGAAATGCGAGACGTTTCGGATACAATTTATTCATCCATCTTCAGTCGAAGTTTCTTATAGAAAGGAGTTGAGTCCATAATCTTAATATATTCATGACGATGTGTTCGATTGCTAAAAAGATGAATATAGTAATATATAATTTTATAAATTTTTTTATAAAATGAGTTATTTGTTCTGATACATTGAAATGAAAAATTCAAATTTTACCAAATTATTTATCACATATAACAATTGAATACTTTATTATTTATTTATTTTTTGTCTGAAGCCATTTAGACTTTGCCCTTATTAATTTAAATCAATTGATAACCAATATAATTTAAATAAATTTTTATCCGAACGAACGAACCGAACCACTGATCTTTACCTCTGCACCAGGGGAGAGGGCAACAATTGAATACATAATCAATGAATATATTAAGATTATATATCCATATACCTAGAGACTCAACTCTCTCCCATAAGGAACTTCGACTGAAGATGGATGGATACATTTTATCCCAAACGTCTCGATTTTTCAAGGGACTAGAGAATAGAGAGACTTTTATTTGGTTGTCTGGGTCTAATTCCTCTTCACTTTATCGCTATATCCGGCCATCAATATTCAAATATATATTTGTATATGATTTTATATGTAACCTAATGTATTGTCAAAATGAATCAGAGCAATTAAATGAATAATTCAATTCGGCCCCCTTTAAAAAAAAATTAGTTACAAGCCTTAATTCGGTTCCGAAAAATTCTAAAATAACTCATGAAAATCCGTTAAGTAGTTGCTGACCTCTGGTTATAGATTGTCTTTATTTGGTGGAACCTATTTACTAATGACCCATTAGTTTGGTTTCATGTCTTAACGAACCGTACTATAAAAGTACTCCTTTGCATTCCTTTGTACACCCCATCTACTGCCTCCTGCGAGTTAACTATTAAATTCGCCATAAAAAATGATGATAGTCAAGTCTTGAAAAATTAGTGCTAGGGCTCACTTCCCCTCGAACCACTATTTCTAATATTATTAAAGAAGAGAAATTTAGGGGGGGGGGGCTTGAGCTAAACGAGGGGAACGCCTCCACCCCCAGTCCCTAAGCTAATCTAAATTTTAAACTATCTTTCTATATTTCATGACATTTTATATCAAACGTCTCCAATTTTAAATGGAAATAAACACCGCATTAGAAAAGGGAGGGAGGAGAGATTTTTTCCCTGCCATTTCTAAAAGTTTTAATATTATAAAATTTTTGATTGATCTTTAATTTTTGGGTTTGTGGAATTCCACTCCTTTGGCACAAAAAGTAGTTGGCTACATTACTAACTGCAAAGATTCCGCTTTTGAAAGATTCAGGCGCTTCTTGCCCATTTAAAAAAACCCCCCCCCCCCCCATCCTCGAGCAAATAAAGATCCAGGATGACAACCCAAACAATGTATGGAAGGCCTCGATTAAAAGTGCAAAAGAAAAGAAATCGCGGTCTTGAGCCCTCTGAGTGCAAATTATTCTTTAATATGTTCATGTGTGGTAAAAATAAAAAAAAGCCTGAATAATAAAAAAATAATTAACTAAATAGAAAGTCATGGTGGTTCATATAAACGCATTATTTGTGACAAATTGCATTCGCATTTCATGAATAGAATCATTCGATTGGAAAGGAGAGAATAAAAAGTCATCCATCAAAGGATTAACTCTCAAATTATTTATTTTCACGAAAAAGAAGAAGGCGGCTATACGTAATTTATGAAATAGTCTGCATGTCCTCAAAAAAAAAAAAAAAAAAAAAACTTAAATGATTAATCATCAGGTTGCAAAGCAAATGATTTATTGAGGGGCATTAAGCGAAGAGGGAACATTTAAATCAGTGCATGAGAGATTTATTTCCACTATTTAAATTTTATTGGCAAATAATATCAATGTAATCACTACTCGTATATCAATAGTTTTATTTTTTGCATAAATCAACTCAATAAATATTATTACAGTCAGTAATAAGTGTAGAGGAAAGAGCAAGTATTGGAAAAGAAACCTTAAGAGAAAGTTGTGTGATGTGAGATTTTTTACACCAGATTTTTTTAAATCAACAGATTCCTGTGTCAATTCTCAGATGACAATGAGTTAGGATGTTGATATAAAAGAGGATTATGTCTTGTCAAGGAAATTAAATAGTGAAGAGAATATACAGGCAAATGAAACAAATTATATTATTACAATTTAATAATTTATAAATATAAAATTCACAACACCTCCTTCTATTAACATTTAATTATTCTGAAGAAGGACAAGACTTGTGTCCAGAACGTTGGCAGTTAAAATTAAATTAGATTTTTATTTATCCTCATTTTCCTAGATAATGAACCAACCAATCACCACATCTTAGATTTTATTAAATTTCTTTGATTTCCAGAGTTTTACTTTTCAGCACGAAGAGGTAACTGGTGATATCAACAGGAGAGTTTGTGGCTGTAGTTACATTGTGACGTTTCGGCCAAATTTGACTAAGGCTTAATATGTAAATATAAATTGACCTAATCGTTGATAAAATATTAAGGAATTATAATAATAACGAGTAAAATCGCGTAAAACTTTCGCATCTTTCAACCTCCCCTCCTTGGGTTGAGATAAAAGTTTGTTGACAGATAAAAAATAATATATATGATTATTTAGCCAAAAGACAATAATTATTTTTATGTTGCTATTTTCGAAATTAATTAAATTGATTAAATGTCACAAATAGTTTATTTGTTAAAATTTTTTTTAATTAAGTGTTTCTCCTTTTTATAGGCTCTAGCCAAACACTTTATGGTTGCTTGATTGCTAGAATATTATTAATATACAAGTCCTTATCTTAGAAATCTCTCTCTCTCTCTTTCTTATGTTAAATTTATGCCGAGTAAAATTTTAACTACCTGGTCACAAATCATCAACGCCAATGTCTTAAAACGGAAACAAACGTAATTATTTAATGACAAGACCATGATCGATGTGAAAATAAACCTCTCGACACCTCATTTCTAAAAATTATTGCCCCCGAGGTGATTGAAATTTTCACTTTCATCAAAATTCGGGGAATAATTTTGGCAAGTCACTCTGAGCGCACGAAGTCACTGAACTTTGAAGAAAAAAATAAAAAAGGGCAGACAGGTAATTTATAGCCGCTCTTAATCAAACTCATAAAAAGACAGCAGCGAATTCAATGCTAAATAAATTCCTGTTAATTGAAACCATTTCTTTGCTTGAGAGTTATGAAGCGATATGGTGATCCACCAATTTTTCTTGGGTCTCCCAAAATATAGAGAGTCCAGAACGATGGAATTTTCAACTTTAATTAACATGAGAGCAAAAACACTAGTGATGTCATTTTTCATTTTTTCTTTACTTTCTCTACACTATATATGAAATATATAGTGAGAAAGTATTGCTATCACAAAGAAATCGATGTCGAGATTTCAACGGAAACACACGTTTTGAGGTCCCCTGGGTCTCGCAAAATGCTCTGTCTCTGTGTTTAAATAAAATTTTTCAAAAACGTGGAAAACCTCGAAGCTGAAGAGTTATATTTAAACTAGGCACTCTTGTCGCAAACACCTCGAACCTTTTGAATAAAATCGGCCAAAGAGTACTGGTACTTTACTGATGCACTTTTCATTTTCTTTTCGATTTTGTCAAAATTTTCTTTAAAGATTTTGATTAAAATTCATCTATCAATTACTTATCAGATGACCTTTGAAATGTATTTTAATTCTTAAAATTGTTTAGGGCTCTCTTTACTTTTGTACGTTTTTAGATTTTTTTTATAATCTTAAGCTAACCCTAATTAATGATTAAATTGGCTGTACATTGAACTGCTACCAACGTCAGCCCCCTGACGCAAAAATCTAGTGCCATCACTCAACTTTTCTCTCCTTAGGTAAGTTGTGTGATGTACATTTAATCACACCAGTTTTTTAATTATCTCAAAATTCGTTCCAACGATTTTAAAATTTTTTTTCTATATCAATCGCTTAATGAAAGACAGAAAAAACTTAATAGAGCATAATGCAGGATCAGCAATAAGGCAACCTTATGCTCAATAAAAAATTTAATTTTAAATTTCAATCATAAATTTTATAATATACCCATATTATACTATTAGAAAAGACATGCGCATGCAGGAAAGAAATCGAGCCCAAATCTTCCCTCTCCTTTTTGCTTGTACTTTGATAACTTTGATAGTTTAAAATAAAGTTTATTTCTATTTATATAATAACTGAGAAGTTTCATAAAATGCCGTGGAATAAGGGAAGCTGGTTACAAATTTAGGATAGATCAGCATATCGAGTGGGGGTTGTCCCTCTCCCGCTCCACCAAATAACTTTTTTCAAAATTTTAGCAAGATACAGGTGATTTGAGGGAAGTGTGGCCCTAGCACCAATTTTCCAAGGCTGAACATTATCATCATCATGTATTATGGAGAATTTAATAATTAATTTACAAAATATCGTCGGGAGTACAAGCGAATGAATGCAAAGAAATACTTTTGAAGTCAGGAGATTTCAATATTATATATAATAGTGAGAAAGTATTATGATCGTAAAAAATTTGACCCCTAATTTTTTAAAATATCTTTACGTTTCAGGACAAAAGGACTCCAAATATGCAAAAAATCTTAATGTATGAAGGTATATATATATGATGTGTGTAGCTTTTATTGGTTGGCTTATATCTCTGGAGCCACTCTAGGAGTGGCAAAAAAATTTGAAGCGAAACAGTCCGCAAGGGGCGGCCCCCGAACTCGAGCACCACGATTTCCTCAGCATCTGCTTGGCCAAATCTTTTGAAACTTGTTCATAATTATTAAGACGTTTGTCCTGCACCAAATTTCATAACAATCCTTTGAGTGTGTGGTTTTATTAAAAAAAAAAAAAAAAAAAAAACAAAAAAAAAACAAGGGTATAAGATAATAAACATAAAACTAAAATTATATTTAATCCTTTTGTCTTTTTTTTTAAATTCAATTTTTTTTCTAAGTACTTTTCGACATTTGAAACCTTTTAGAGTACTTCCTTATTTATTTATTTTAAATGGAAGCCAATTTTTATTTTAAATTTAACTAATAAAAAAAAAATATTTATACAAACAATATAACTTAAAAAAATACGAATAAAAATCAACTTGACATGACTTGTATATTCGATGGAGTTGGAGAACGACCATCGCATATTCCCAGAGGTTATGTTTAGGGTTTGCTAAAACGGGCGGAAAAGAGTCGCAACTTTGTTGCTTTTTTTTATACTTTTTTTTCTCATTTCTGCATAATCATAAAATATTAATCCTTACATGTAAATTTTTGCTCCTTATTTAGTAGTCGTCTATTATTATTTTTTAAAACAGACGCCGTCGAACCATTTAAGGCAAATTGGATTTGATTTTGG